>VZQC01009724.1:529919-578883 GCA_009823505.1 Rhizomys pruinosus
TTTTTTTTTTTTTTTGGTCTTTTATGAGACAGGGTCTCCCTGTAGCCCAGCTGTCCTGGAACTCACTCTGTAGACCAGGCTGGCCTTGAAGTCAAGAGATCCGCCTGCCTCTGCCTTCCAAGAGCTAGGATTAAAGGCGTGCGCCACCACGCCCGGCTTCCATCTTATTTTTGAGACATGTTTTCTTACCAATTTGCTTTCTAGGGAGATCCAGGGATCCTTTTATCTGAGCCTCCTAGTGCGAGGCTACCTATATAGGCACTTCTGTGCGCAGCGTTTTATATGGGGTGGGGGTGAAATGCACAGAGAAGATTTTACCAACTGAGTCAGCTCTGAATCTTTTGTTGTTTTTGAGACAGGGCCTCAAACCGGCCAGGTAGTCCGGGCTGACCTTGCTTCAGCCTCTTGAGTGCTGAAATTAAAGGCTTAGACCGATGCCTGCCGTAAAGGACCCCTTGGAATCTGTCCCATCAGTCCTTTCTCTGCTCAGACCAGAGAGATTGATGAAGTATAGGAAATGCTGCCCTCAAATGCAGTACTTTAGCACGCAGATGGAGAGGAAACAGAAATCAGCGTGGGCAGGAAGGTCTACACCACTCCCTTCCCAGGGCAGGAAGGTCTAAGCTCCCTTCCCAGGAGAGTGCTATAAAACTCGGGAATTCCTTCCCCTTACCTTTGGCCCAGAGACAGTCATAAAACCTAGGCAGAGCCTGTGATCCCAGCCCTGGGGACTCAAAGGCAGAAGAATCACTGCAAGTTCAAGGCTAGCCTAGGATACAGATCCAAAGCTTCTCTCAAAGACCAAAACAAAGCCTTAGGCAGGCCACTCTCAGACCTCTTGCCCTAAGCACTGAGGAAAGAATTCTACTTGGGGCCAAGGATGTCCAGTATCCCCTCACCTGGCACACTTGGGTTTTGTGTGTGTGTGTGTGTGTGTGTGTGTGTGTGTATTGTTGGGGTTGGGGGACAGGGTAATGCTATGTAGTTCAGGCTGGCCTGAAAGTCTCAGTCCTCCTGTTTCTACCCCCCAAGGACTGAGATTGCAAATTTGTACCAAAAAGCACAGCCATTCTTGAGGTTTTTCTTTCTGCCGGTTCCACAGAAAGCATGCATTTGGTCCATCTGTAAGCTTTGCTCTCCTTAATCCATCTTTTGTTCTGGAGGTCTCAGCCATGACCCTTGAGACAGGTGAGGGAAAGATACCACTTACCCTGTGTGCAGGACTTTCCTTCTGGGAAGAGAATAGCTTGAGACTGAACACAGACGAACACTAAATGAAAACGCCTGCTTCTCTTCAGATTATGTCACTCTTTTTTATTTGTCTTTTTGAGACAGGGTCTCCCTGTAGTTCCAGCTGGCCTGGAACTCCATAAATAAACCAGGCTGACCTTGAACTCACAGAGATCCACCTGCCTTAAAGGCCCTGGAGGGTGAAATTTTCTCAAGATGAGCAGATGTTTCCTTGTTCTGTTGACCCCAATATTATGACTTTACTTATAAATAAAAGCATCCTTGGGTTTTGCTTTAGATAATTTATTGTTAAATGGAGAAGTCACAAAACAAAGTGGATTGGGACAGAGGTCAAAGAGAAATTTTTAAAACACAGGAGGGTTTTTTTGGTAAATTTTATTCTGAATTTTCTATGTTTAAAAAAACAGGAAAGGGCAGGCCTTTAATCCCAGCACTCGGGAGGCAGAGGCAGGCGGAGCTCTGTGAGTTCAAGGCCAGCCTGGTCTACAGAGTGAGGTCCAGGACAGCCAGAGCTTTTTTTGTCTCAAAGACTCCAATTCCAGGAGAACTCCAGTTCCAGGGAAATCCGACACCCTCTTCTGACCTCTGCGGCATTGCACGACACGGGTGCACAAACCTACATGCAGACAGTACATTCCTACACATAAATAAAGAAAGAAAAAGAAAAACAGGAAAGGGTCAAATGAAAAGAGACTCGTTCAAATGAAGTCTTTTTTAGATGTTTGAAAGGAAAAACAACTTTTCTGAAAATAGAATTCTTCAGCAAAAGCCATAATTTAAGAGATGGAGCAAAAAGCTTTGTAATAAGCACACCCAGCCTCTCAGGCTCACTTAGGAATGCCGAGGTTTCAAAATCTCCACTTCCACCTTGCAAACAGCAATGTGCTCTGCACCACACCTCCAATGCCAGGCACCGAGGCTCACCGAGCGAGAGCCCGGCCCGAGGCTTTCAAGGGAGATTTGGAGAAGATTCCAAAGAACTTCATGCACCTAGCCCCTGATGAATAACAACATAGAGCCTGCTTCTCCAGCTGCACTAAACATCCACAGTCACTTGCTTCTACTTACAGTTCAGGTTCTGTTCATACCGGAATGTTCTGCCTGAACTTAACATAATCCTTCTAAAACCAAAAAACTGAAAATATCTTAAGGATACTTTAAAATACTGCTGAGTTTCAGAAATCATATCTGCTCTTACCACACTGGCCATATTATTCAGAGCCCAGGCAAGTATCTCTGCTGGGGCAGAGCAAAGCCTTAGGAATTTTTCTAATTTAAAATTTACATTTGCCAGCGCACCTATAATCCTAGCACTCGGGAGGCAGAGGCAGGCAGATCTGTGAACTCAAAGCCAGCCTGGTCTACATAGTGCACACCAGGACAGGAAGAACCTGTCTCAAAAAGACCCTCCAAAATAATAATAAAGCAAAATAATTTACATTAACATTTTCCAATTATATTACATTATTAAATCAGATAGAAAAATCTACTTTTGCCAATAAATGCTTTTCTTTTTTTCTTTTCGAGCAGGTCCCTGAGCCCCAGCTGACCTGAAACTCACTCTGTAGACCAGGCTGGCCTTGAACTCACAAAGATCCGCCTGCCTCTGCCTCCCGAGTGCTAGGATTAAAGGCGTGTGCGACCACGCCCAGCTAATAAATGCTTTTCTAAAGCCAGGTAGTGTCTGTCCTCTGTGTAGACTAAGGAGCCTGTGGGGTCCCAAAGTGTCTCTACCGAGCTGCACCCTAGCCAAGTGGGGTCCCAAAGTGTCTCTACTGAGCTGCAACCTGGCCAAGTGGGGTCCCAAAGTGTCTTTACTGAGCTGCGCCCTAGCCAAGTGGGGTCACGAAGTGACTCCCACTTTACCCACGGGGATGTGTCCCATTCATTAAGAGCACAACACACTGGACGCTGTTGTCTGCAGAGGACACTGGGCAGCCTGGCTCTAGAGGGCTTTATTGCCTTCAAATAACAGTGATCATCTTCGCATCTGCTTCCACGGTAACAAAGGTCTCTACTGTGGCTCTAGGGAACCCAGTGAGCTCTCAATTCTGCCTTCGGGACAGATGGAAGCCAACCACAGAAACCCAGAGGTACATCAGAAGGCTGAGCCTCTGCAACCAACTTGACATCATTTGAACATATTCAAAGGAAATGTGTACGGCTTGTTCTTTTCCAATACTGAAATCAAAATTTGCCACTTTCTTTACTTCAGCACCACTGGGCTTGGCAGGAGGTTCTAAGAAGCAAGGGCCAGGGCTGGGGCGGGGGCACGGGGGCAGGGGTCAGCCTGAGGCACAGCATCCACTGGTCCATGCCATCCTTGCCACTGAAGCTGGCTCAGCTGGACTCTCTGGTTGGCTGGGGACACCTTTGGTTCACACCGTGGTAGTCACTTCCGTATGTCTGATGGCACAAAAGAAACGTCCCTGTCAGCAGAATGGCAGGACTGTGGAGTTCGAGTTGTGACATCACTCCTTAGTCTGAATTCATTTTAGCTTACTCTGGGGGAATGTTAAGCAAGATTCCTTGCTATTTGGATTAGACTCAATTCCTCTACAATTTTGATATTTCCAAAGTCCTAAAAATGAGTCCATTTAGACATTTAATTATGATGATCCGAGCTCCCAGAAAAGATCCCAATCCGACTCCTAGTGGCAACTGGTCTTAGGCACAGTGGTCAGTCCGGAGTGGAAATCTACTTCAGGCAGTACCCAACAGTTTGTCTACTTCAGGCGGTCCCCAACAGTTTGTCTACTTCAGGCGGTCCCCAACAGTTTGTCCAAAGCAGTCTTTTAAATGTTTCTCTCAAAAAGAGCTCTCTGCCATATTTTGTCTTATGAAAAAAAAAAGGGGGGGGGAGTATTTTGAAACCTCAAAATACCTATCAGAAGAATTACACAAGTCCAAGATGTTAACCAGATGCCAAGCATACGAGGGCGGTGCCAGAGCCTATGCTTGGACCCAACCTGTGGGGAACCACTCAGCTGCCATGTGCCCCACGGGGCCACGAATCCACCCAATCCAATGCAGGCAGGAACAGGCAGAACTTTCCTTTTTAAGAGGAATCTCCTTTTGTGGTTTGGGTTTTATTTTGGTTTTGGTTTTGTTTTCGATATCATGAAAAAAGATCTAGAGAATTCCAAAAGTTTGGATTACCAGGAAATAGAAATGGAAGTGGAAATAAAAATGGAATGGAATCAGTTCTCCACAGATTGAACACATGTGGGTGTCACAGAATACTGAACCAACTCCATTGTTCTTCTTCAGCAGCAGTAAAGACACTGATGGCTGAAATTTCTTTCGAAGTCATTTTTTCTATACCAGGGACTTTTCCACTTTCTTCACACACCGCATGAGCTCATCTCTGCCTCTTCCTTGTCCAAACTTTTGTTGTTGGCCTTTGGTTCTGGCTATTTTTTTTTTCTTGTCAAACTGAGGCTTTAGGGAAATTGTACCAATCAACCAGAATATATATATATATAATAATATATATATATATTCCTTAAAAAAAACTATTTGAAAAATTTGAAACCATACTGAGTATCTCTATCATTATAAGATACAGTGATTTTTTTTTTTCTTCTTTCTCTGGCTAGGCTCAGACCTATCTCCAGGTTAGAATCCCCTGGGGCTGGAATGATGTACAAGGGAAGTGTCACCCAGCATGTCCGGAGTGATCTAACCGCAAGCAGCTAGCTAGAGTCAGCTAGAGTGAGCATTCATCTGAGAGACCGTCACTGGCCTCAAGCTCTACACTGGACAGAAACCTCCTTAGCTTCTTGTGGCAGTTGTAATCCAGGGTGGTGGTATAAACCGTCTTGGGGTACTTGGGATAGATAATGGTGGTGCTGACGAAGCGAGCAGGCTTGTGGCGGGGCTCGAAGTGCACCTCGGCCTTGTAGTTGCGCCAAGTGCAGTTGGGGATACAGGTGACTGTCTGGCTGCAGGAAGTCACTTCCAGGGCCAGGGGCAGTTGTACATAGTCAATGAAGTGCCGATCCGAGTCATACTTGACTGAGGAAGTATACCTGTGGGGAGATACAGTCAGCATGAGGCCACAGCATGGGGTTCCCTCCTGGGATGCAAACATCACGATATGGCGGCACCAATTAGAAGCAGCACAATTTATAAAGTACTTTCTCTGTGCCAGGCATATACATCACTCTAAGCACTTTTATCATGGGACCTAACTGATCTTCCCAGAGACCCTGGGAGAAGAAACTGAGATACAGAAATGAAGGTCTCAGCCCCGAATGATGGACTGGGATAGATGGGTGGACGAATGGATTGGCTGATGGATTTACAGGGCTGGGAGTGGAACCCAGGGCCTCAATTACTAGGTTAGCTCTACCCATTGCCTAGCTCCCCAGGCCTGAGCTGGGACTTAAATGCAGACACACAGGATTCCAAAGCTTACCCTAAGCTCTCGCCATTCCCCATAGCAGGCCACACCCCCGCATAGCAGGCCACACCCCCGCATAGCAGGCCACACCCCTGGGTTCTGCTCCCATTTACTTAAGCTGGAAGCCCTTAGTCAAGAGGGGGCGTGGTAGAATGTAAGGGCTGCGATTGGGGTGAATGGTGAAACTACAGCAATATAGACTGAACACTTATTTGATCAACATGATTGTACATACAAGCCCCTCCAGCTAGACGGTGGGAGCCTTGGGCTGTGTGGGTTTGGGCATAGTTGCTTGCAAATTGGTTTTACATGAAGAATGCTTGTACGCATAACTTATTACTTATTGTTAAAAAAAAATGAAATAAAAAAATAAAAAAAGAAGCCCTTAGTGTAGTGACCTAACTTGTGTAAGCCTCAGTTTTCTCTTTCTGTAAAAGATGCCTGATAATAAAAGGGGCCGAGTGTCAACATGTAGCCAGTCCTATCAGAGTAAGTATAATCATGCACAGCACAAAGACATGTTGGTCAGTGACAGGCCACATATATGACAGTGGTCCCAGAAGATTACACTGCCGTTAGTGTAAGTGCATGTTAGCATGTTCATGAGTGCAAAGCGCCCGAGGAGGCGGTTCTCTGAAGGCATCTCTCTAAAGCAGGGCTGTCCTGTGGAACAAGGTGAAGCCGGCTCTTGCATGGGGATAAGCAGCTTCTCTGCTTTCTATGACCAGCCAGCTCTTGAATGAGAGGAGGAGAAACCCAGAACTGCTGAGTGCTGGTTCTGGAAGTCTGGCTACAGCTATGGTTCCAGGGCTTGGACCACTTTGCAACCTGGGGACTCAGGTCCTCACCGATCAAACTATAATCCTTTTTTTTTTTTGTCTTTTTGAGACAGGGTCTCTCTGTAGCCCCAGCTGTTCTGGAATTCACTATGTAGACCAGGGTGGCCTTGATCTCAGAGATCCGCCTGCCTCTGCCTCCCAAGTGCTGGGATTAAAGGCATGCACCAGGGCTGGAGAGATAGCCTAGTGGTTAAGAGCACCGACTGCTCTTGCAGAGGACCCGGGTTTGATCCCCAGCACCCACATGGTGGCTGAGAACCGTCTGTAACTCCAATTCCAGGAGAACTCCAGTTTCAGGGGAATCCGACGCCCTCTTCTGACCTCCACGGCATTGCATGACATGGGTGCACAAACCTACATGCAGACAGTACATTCATACACATAAAAAATAAATAAATAAAATTTAAAAAATATTTAAAGGCATGCACCACCACACCTGGCCAAACTACAATCTTGATCCACAAACTAACTTGCCATTTACATTCCTCAGCTGGCCTACAGCTGCCATCCCCCTGCCTCAGCCTCCCAAGCACTGAGATTATAGGTGTGCACCACCATGCCTGGCTGGGAGTTAATATATTTTTGGAAACAAAGCAGCACTGACTTTACTACATGAATATTACACTTTCAGAGATATTAAAATCTGCACAAGCATCACAGAGAAATGATCCACCCGCCCCCTACTCCTGGTCAAGTGAATAAGAGCCGCTGTTCTTCTGTCTGAGTCAGGTGGGGATGTCTATTCACCTGGACTCGCAAAGACACTGGTGAGTTAATGTCATAAAGTCATGTCCCAATTTCATTGGAAATCTGAGCTTCACAGGAATAAAAGGCGAACCTGCTCACCTCCAGATGGATGAACCTTTCTCTGTTCCATATCAAAGGGCGCTTTGTGTTCACACAACTGAAACTACAGGTACAACCCTCCCACCACCACCACCAAAAGTAAAATTCCTTTCTCTAAAAACACAGCTCTTTCCTGGACCCTTTCCACAACTCTTTGCCCCGATAATCCTGAATGAGATCATTCCCAGAAGACTTGTCCGGTGACACAACATGAAACAGGGTCAGCACCATCAAGAGAGGACAGAAGAGGGACTGGGTAGCTCCTGGAAAGAATTAATATCCAGCCGGGCGTGGTGGCACACGCCTTTAATCCTAGCACTTGGGAGGCAGAGGCAGGCGGATCTTTGTGAGTTCAAGGCCAGCCTGGTCTACAGAGTAAGTTCCAGGACAGCTGGGGCTACAGGGAGACCCTGTCTCAAAAAGACCAAAAAAAAAAAAAATTAATATCCAACAAAATCCTTAGCACCTGATAGCCATGGTATGTGAAGTACAGAAAATATGTGACACAACTTTCCACATAAAATCTCTCCTGCCGAGTGTGGTGGCACACTCCTTTAATCCCAGCACTAGGGAAGCAGAGGCAGGCAGGATCTCTGTGAGTTCAAGGCCAGCCTGGTCTACAGAGTGAGTTCTAGGACAGCTGGGGCTACAGGGAGACCCTGTTTCAAACACACACACACACACACACACACACACACACACACACACACAAAACCCTCTCTCCTTTATTTTAAAGAGTGTCTGTGTGTGGCATCATAGCGCAGAACTGTAATCATAATAGGAGGCTGAGGCAGGCTGATCTCCGGGTCAAGATCACCTCTAGCTACATAGTGAGTACCAAGCCAGATTGTGCCACCTAACAAGACCCCATCTCAAAAAATTAACTATGGGGGCTGGGGAGACAGCTCAGTGGTTAAGAGCACTAGTTGTTCTTACAGAGAACATGGATTTGGTTCCCAGCACCCATGTGGCAGTCAAGAACTAACCAAAACTCCAGGTCCAGGGGATCTGACCCCTCCCAGCTTCTGAAGGCATCACATGACACCTGTACACTTATATATGGGCAAAACACCCATACTCATAAGATAAAAATAAATAAATAAAATTTAAAATTACTAAATATCTAAACAAATGGAATGTTTACTGGTTTGAATGCAAGAAAAAAGCCAAACTATTTGGTACATTGGTACATTTTCACAATTTTTTTCTTGGGGGGGTCTTTTGATATAGGGTCTCCTTGAGGCCATAGCTGGCCTGGAACTGACTATGTAGAGCAGGCTGGCCTCATCAGCCTCTGTCTCCCAAGGTACGTGCTGCCATGTAAGGGTTAGAAAGAAAGAAAGAAAGAAAGAGAGAGAGAGAGAGAGAGAGAAAGAGAGGAAGGAAGGAAGGAAGGAAGGAAGGAAGGAAGGAAGGAAGGAAGGAAGGAAGGAAGGAAGGAAGGAAGGAAGGGGAGAAAATTTAAGAAATAAAATCAGGGTCGGCTATACTTACCTTACTGCCATTGGTGGTAAGGGATCAAATTCAACTCCTTCACCAAAGGACAGGGGGCAGAGCCGTGGTGAGCAGCCAGCAGCCAGCACATGGGTGAAAGATGCTGGGTTCTTCTGGGACAGAAGAGAGTGTGATTAGAGCTGTGACTGACTGGTCAAGACACGTACCCTGCAGAAGGCCGAGCCTCTGAGCCTCTGCTTGCCCCCTCTATGTGCCCTCGTCCTTGTCCTTCCAGGGAAGGGCTGGTCATGTCATGGGAAGGGCACTGGCCAAGATTCAAATCCCAGATTGGCTCTGTCCCCGTCCCCCCACCTCCCCCCTTTAAAAATTTTTTTCTATTTTTTTTTTAAGTTCTGGGTATAAGACCTATGTCTATCCTCCAGGTCCATCTTGAATATGCTCTGTGCCCCAGAAGAGTCACACTTCCTTGTCTGCATACCAGGGGAAGAGGTACCCCCTTTCCATTCATCTGGTTTTGTGAGAGGCGGAAATGAGGAAGCTGCCAGGCTGACAGGATCTCCACATCAGAACCGAGGCCAGGGCCAGAGCCAAAGCGCACGGGGCCCTGTGGTAAGAAAGCCTGGACAGCCAAGCTCAGCTCCCCAGGACCTTCAGTTACGAGCCCTGTGCTAGTCTCAGCAACAGCAGAGAAAGGCCACAGTTAATACCAGGAAAAGAAAAGGTTTCCAGGGATTTTATTTTTTTTAACTAAAGAGACATTCTACCCCTCCAGCCCCCTCCTCCTTTGCCTCTGGGGTTGTCAGACCCACAGCCACCCTAGATGGAGGCACCAAGACTCTGCAACAGTGTTATGAGGAGCAGAGAAATAGCCAGTCTGATTCACCAGGGAAGGCTCTGGTGACAGTCCCATCCTGCTCACCCCTTTGCTAGCTAGCATCAGCGCTTCTCTGCAAACACAAGCACAGTGTAGCGAGACCTGGGCAGCCCTCTGTGCTCTGCTTTTCCGAGATCTGTCATTTTCTTTGCTTAATTTAAGAGTTAGGACCTACACTTATGCCAGGGTGTGGAAGTGGCAGTCCCTCCCGCAGGACAGAGAAGGAAACAAATGTTTCTAGAAGGTTGGCCTTGAGATCTTTACTGGGACAGTGTCTGGGAGAAGCTTTGGGTAGAGAGATACAAAAACCAAAATGACCGCAGCAGGGAACTGTTGGGGGGGGGGGGGTCCACAGGGTGCAGCTCCTGGGATGAGGTAGAGTTTGATGAGCCCAGGCTCGGGGAGGATCAGCGGCGCTGAGGGCAATGATGCACAGACCTCGAAACAGTCGACAGCCTGCCCAGTTCTCTGGCTGCCGGAATCTGGCTACCGCTGAATCGGGCACCCCCCCCCCCCGGGGGCAAGACAGCCTTCTTCCAAGTACCAAGTTGGTCTGCTTCCCTTGCCCTGCCTTTTCTGATCCTTCAACATGCCCTTTGAGACAGGAAGACAGGGTGCTTGGCAGAACTGACAACAGAGAGCACAAAGAGCCACGGGGATGGAGAACACGCAATTGAGAAGGCCTCCCAGATGAGGCGGCACGAGTTGCGTGTGGAACGGCCTGGGCCAGGACTAAGGTTCGTGTCAGGTAAAAGGAGCGACATCAGAGGCACCAGTGTGTCTGGCCTGTGGTCAGAGCAGGTGTAAGATGAGGACCTGGTGGGGTTGGTTGGCTGGGAAGGCCAAGTTGAAGCAAGCTCCACCTTGGAATGCAAATAAAAGATACTGGTGCCTGCTGAGACAGGGACAGCGGGTGGAGAAGGCCGCACACCACCAAAGCTCCACGTGCTCCTAAAGAACAACACTCCACTGAGCACCTCAGGAGGCTCAGTCAGTAGCCAGCCCCCAAATCTACTTTCAACTTTGTAGGCAGGATGTAGCCTCCCCCAGCTCTGCCTAAACACCAACTTCTGAGCAGTTCCCAGAGCAAAAGACTTGGAGATTTTCTTGAAAAAAGTTTTAAAGTAAAAGGATTAATGCTTTCAAAATCCTGACCATCTGGAGGACCCCGGTCTAATTAAGCGCAGGGCAGGGCACTGGCCGGGTCAGGTACCAGGATGGGGGCGCGGGGGCACCGCAGACTAAAGGCTCCTCAGAGGGTCCCGCCCAGGTCGGCCAGCCTCGCTTTCTGCGGCCGGGAACCCAGAACGCACCCCTGTCTCGGGTCCCGCCAGAAGGAGGCCGCCTTGGGAGCAAAGCCGCGTGGCGTGGGCGCACGGTGGGAGGGCCGGGTTCCCCGTCCGTGTCCCGGGAGCCCCACCCAGCCTGCCCCGGCAGGAATGCGGTCTAGCCGCAGCCCGGGAGCCCCGTGGGCCGCCACCTCGAAGGGAGGAGACGGCGGCGGCTCTCCTCTCCGGGGATCCCGTGCCTCCCAGGCGATGACAATTTTCCAGCCACTGGCTCCAGCTGGCCAGGCTCGCTCGCTCGCTGCGCTCCCTCCCCGGCTCCCGGCGATGGCCACGCCATCCCGACGGGCGGGTGTGCGCAGCGACAGCGACCGCCGCGGGGCGGCTGCGGGGCGCTGGGAGGGGGCAGTTCGCGCGGGGCACTCACCGAGACTGCGGGGGGCGCCACCACGTCCGGCTCCAGCGCCCCCGGGGCCGGCGCGCGCTCCCCGCCGCCGCCCGCCGCTGCCGGGAGCCCCCAGTGGCTCGGGCTGGGGCTGGGGGGCAGCCCCGAGTCCGGGCTGTCCAGGACGCCGTCGCTCTTCTTCTTCGTGTCCACGAGCTCGGGGACATCCTGCAGGCTCAGCCGGCCCACCATGTCTGTGCGCGGGGCGGAGCCGGGGGTCCCCTGCATGCGGTTCGCGGGCGAGCGAGGGCCGCACACGCAGGCCGAGGAGCTGCCCTCCGGGCCGCCCTGCCTACCCCGCCGCCCGCGCGCCGTCCGTCCGAGTGTCGCCGGCTGCGGCGCTGGGGCCCCGCCCTCCGCTCCACCCTGCGGGGCCGACCCAGCCGCGGAGACCGAGCAGTCAGGCCGGGCGCCAGGGGCCGCTGCGCTCCCGCCGAGGGCCGCCCGCCCGCCTCGTCGCCCGCGGGCACAGTTGCCCGGCTCCGCGCGGCCCCTCCCCGCGTCTCCCCTGTCCACGCCCGGGTGGACACCCGTGTCCCGCCGGATCCTCGGCCCCCGGGCGCGCTGACCCCTTGCCCTGTCCGGGAGGAGCCCTGAAGCGCGAATCTCTCCAGATCAGGCTGTCCAGAGTCAGAGCAGCGTCCCAGCCTGCAGAGGCCCGGGGGAACTAGCGAACAACTGGAAATTATTAATACTTAATGCGCTTCGTATGACTCCGGCCCCCTGTTGGCTCAGCAGGGCCGGCTCTGGCTCTTGCGTCTGCCCTGGAGGAAAGACTGCCTACTTGTTACTCTCCGGACTCCCAGGGGCCTCCATCGCTCCCTGCCTGGTGCTCAGCTGAACAGGTTGTGGCCAGGCCAGGCAGGGAAGTTCTGAGGGTGTCACAGGCTCGGACCTCCCAGATGGACCAGCAAAACAAGCCGCCTAGCAGCTGTCTCAGGGGCTAAGATCACTTGCCGGGGGGCGGGGTGGGGGGGCACAGTTTTCATTCACAGACACTTTCGTCCTGTGCCCTTCTGAAAACAAAAACAAAAACAAACACACAAACAAAACAACAAAACTGACAGGGGACATGTGCCTTTTTTTCCTTGGTCTGTCAGAGAAACCATTCTTTGGGGCTAACTCGTTGCATGCTGGGCCATTCGCAAATTCAGTGCTTTTCCTCATAGTCAGGGGTCAGCAGCAACCGCAGAGAATCGCTACACTCCCCTGAGGTTCTGAGGGTGCTCAACTGAGGTCCTGGAACTAAGGGCTCTGGGAGGCCTCTGCAGCAGGCGCCAGCTCCAAATGCCGTATGCTAAGCCTGGCTAGACAAGAGTGGACTCTGTTTACTGCCCGCCATGGTAGCCCCATCCATATCTTTGCAAAGACAGAGAACTTTTGTCCTGCTTGGGGCAGATTTGCTTAAAGCATATACTGTAGAAAGCTTTTCTTTTTATGGCCAACCGGGACCACGCGGCCCTGCGAAGGAGGATGGGGACACACTGCCCGCTTTGCGGACACTGTGTGGAGCTGGCCCCTCGGCGCAGAGACCAGCCGGCTACTTCCCGTAGCCAACCTAAGTGGTGACTCCAATTTAGGCTCTTAGCCTGGACCCACCAGACACGTGTTCCACTCTTGGCTGTGACTTCCCACCTGCCCAGAGCCGGGACAGGAATTTCACTCACAACACCAGCTACCCAGGTTGGTGGTCTGCAAAGGGAACCTTTTTCCAACCCACTGGCAACCCGAACGAAATTCAGGCCTACCTTAGCCTGTATGTGCGCAATAATGAATAAAAATATCGGCCAGGAACTCTGTGATGATGTTACTATGGAATTCAAATTTACTTGTTGCCACAGCTTGCTTTTATAAACCAAATGACGTCAGTTCCCAGGACCACTCATGAGCCCCCAACTCCGGGCCACTGCACACCTTGCTCCACCCAGTATCATGTACCTAGGCCATGCTGCTTGCTCCTCCTTGGGACGAGCCAGACTCTTGGCCAGGAGGTGCTGGTTGGAAATCCAGCCCCCAGTTCAAGCTGGGTTTCCCTACAACATACTTAGGATAAGTAGGTCTGCCAGCAGAGTTCAGTCTTCCTTTCTCTCTGCCCATCACTTTCAGATAAGGAGACAGAGGAACTTCACATAAATAAGAAGCCAGGCTGGGCGTGGTGGCGCACGCCTTTAATCCTAGCACTTGGGAGGCAGAGGCAGGCGGATCTTTGTGAGTTCAAGGCCAGCCTGGTCTACAGAGTGAGTTCCAGGACAGCTGGGACTACAGGGAGACCCTGTCTCAAAAAGACCAAAAAAAAAAAAAAAAAAAAAAAGACAAAAAAAAAAAATAAGCCGGGATCATCCCTGCCTGACACAGAGGATACATTCTGGAGCATGCTGGGCTCATTCATTCAGGACATGTGGGAGTAGGTTACGAAAGCCACAGTGTACAGTCCTGGGCAAATGTCTAGCACAAGGACATCCTGTACTGTTGTCACACTTCTCTACTCCTGTTCATCTCATCAGCATACCAAAGCCGAGCCGGATGCTGACATCAGAGAAGAAACCTGGGTGCTTTCTAAGCTTGTGAAAGGTGGGACAGTCAGATGAGGAAATGCGTTCAGGAAGATGGCAGTTACTCCAAGGAGGTGGTAGCCTCCTAGCTCCTAATGTCTGGAAGAGCTACAGAATGGGATTGAGAAAGCTCAGCATGCCAGGCCTGGGCAAGCACGCTCCATCTACGAGCAGACGGTTACAGGGAGTTTGGGAAAGTGCCCCCACTGGTACTTGCTGACCTTGGAGCCTGAGAAACAGCCACTTGGCCACCCTCTGAGAATTCTTTTTTTTTTCTTTTTTTATTAAATTTTATTTATTTATTTTTTTTATGTGTATGAATGTACTGTCTGCATGTAAGTCTGTGCACCTGTGTCATGCAATGCCGCGGAGGTCAGAAGAGGGCGTCAGATTCCCCTGGAACTGGAGTTCTCCTGGAATTGGAGTTACAGACGGTTCTCAGCCGCCATGTGGGTGCTGGGGATTGAACCCGGGTCCTCTGCAAGAGCAGTCGGCTCTCTTAACCACTAGGCCATCTCTCCAGCCCACCCTCTGAGAATTCTGAAGGTCTCAGCCTATCTGCAGTTCCTGCACTCTGGAGGAAGATCCATAGAGACATCAAAGCTGCCAGCACAAGCAAGGGAATATGAAGCTGGCAGCCTTGGAGTGTTCGAGCAAATCCAGCAGACACATTTCTGGCACAGTTTCTCACTGGCAACTGGCTTAATGAAGCAGTTGGCCCAGGATTTCACAGGGGCTTCTGGGTCCCAGGCAGAGCAGCCATTTACTGGACTCAGGAATCGGCTGACCTCCAACAAATAAAGAGTTGTATCCAACCATCAAGAACAACCTTTCTCAACTCTTTTAAGGAAAGACTAGGCAGAGGTCTCCGAGCCGGGACAGAAGGCATCCTCTGGCCTTGGGACAGCTGCCAAACCACTCCCAAAGCATAGACTGATTAACTACTAATGCTTCCTTCCTTTCAGGTCTACTCAGCTCTGATATGTGTAGAAGTCAGAAGCACTTAGAGGATAATCCAGCTCCCACCAATAATCACAAAGGTGCCATGTCTGCTCAGGCCTCCCCGAGAACAATAGCATTGCAGATGGGATGAACAGAGTTGGTTTTACAATGAGAGCCAGCTGACTTCAACTCACCTAGGAGTCCTGAGTGGGACAGAAGGGATTTTCCTGTGTAACCTGAACATTGCAGCTCACACCTGAGAAGTGGGCTCTGTCTCCACAGCCCTGAGCAGTGAGTTCAGCTTGCAAACTTTTTTTTTTTTGAGACAGGGTCTTCCTGTAGCCCCAGCTGGCCTGGAACTCTCTATGGAGACCAGGCTACCCTTAAACTCACAGAAATTTACCTGCCTCTGCCTCCCAAGTTCTGGGACTAAGGGTGTGTGCCACCATGCCCAGCTGTAAACTTTTTTTTTTTTTTTTGGTCTTTTTGAGACAGGGTCTCCCTGTAGCCCCAGCTGTCCTGGAACTCGCTCTGTAGACCAGGCTGGCCTTGAATTCATAGAGATCCACTGCTTCTGCCTCCCGACTGCTGGAATTAAAGGCGTGTGCCCTCATGCCTGGCTCATATTTTTTTTAGACTTTATTTATTTATTTTTATGTGTATGAGTGTACTGTCTGCATGTAGGTTTGTGCACCCGTGTCCTGCAATGCTTCAGAAGTCAGAAGAGGGCATTGGATTCCCCTGGAACTGGAGTTAAAGACGGTTCTTAGCCGCCATGTGGGGTGCTGGGAATCAAACCTGGGTCCTCTGCAAGAGCAGTTGGAGCTCTTAACCACTGAGCCATCTCTCCAGCCCTCCTTTTTTTTTAAGACAAGGTCTCATACTATATAGCCCAAGCTGGCCTGAAATCCAAGGTAATGGTCCCGCTTTAGCCTCCCACTTCCAAGTGCTAGAATTATGCGTGTGAACCACCATACCAAGCTAAAAGTCACACATTTACTAGTGATCCTTTCGTTGTTTTTTTGAGATAGGGTCTCCCTTTGTAGCCCCAGCTAGCCTGGTATTCACTATGTAAACCAGGCCAGCCTCGATCTCACAGAGATCTGCTTGCCTCTGCCTCCAGAATGCTCAGATTAAAGGCATGTGCCACCATGACCTAACTTAGTGACCTTTTTATTTCTATGTGTGTATATATGTGCCTGCATGAGTTTATTGTACCATATGCATGCAGGTGTCTACAGACGCCAGAGGGTATCAGATCCCCCTGGACCTGGGTTACAGTGTGAGCTACCATGTAGGTGCTGGGAATTAAACCCAGGGGACTCTGGAAGAACAGTAAGTGCTTCTAACCACTAAGCCATCTCTCCATCTCTCTTCACTAGAGACCCTTTAAAGAGCCTCACTACCTAGGACTAATCATCATCCTAATCTTATTCCAGATGTTTCCCCAAGAATGTTCAGAAAATTCTAATCAAAGCTTGGGGAAAATCCCAGGCCAGACATAACAAGATTGTCAAAACAAAACAAAACAAAACAAAACAAAACAAAACAAAACAAACAAAAAGCTCAGTGGGGAAAGGTACTTGATTCTCTCCTAACTCCTTCTTGTCCAGCCTTGGAGACAGGCTTTTGTTTGAGGAATAGGTGGGTGCCTGTAGAAACCAGGGGGTAAATTAGACAAAATACGCATGGCTTAGAGAGACTATGGAGCTTGCATAAAGACCAGCCTCTTCTCAAAGCTGTCTTTTCACAGTGGCGCCATCATCCCCAGGCCCAGATCACAGAGGAACTGTGTCCTCACAGGACTTGGCTTCCAGCCTGAGGCCTCTCCCAGCAAGGTCTCAGGAATAAAAGCTGCTTGGGCTGGAGGGATGACCTAGCGGTTAAGAGCGACGGCCGCTCTTGCAGAGGATCTGGGTTCGATCCCCAGCACCCACGTGGAGGCTGAGAACCATCTGTAACTCCAATTCCAGGAGAACTCCAGTTCCAGGGGAATCCGACATCCTCTTCTGACCTCTGAGGCATTGCACAAGACGGGTGCATGGACCTGCATGCAGACAGTGCATTCATACACATAAAAATAAAAAATAAGCTGGGCGTGGTAGCGCATGCCTTTAATCCCAGCACTTGGGAGGCAGAGGCAGCCAGATCTCTATGAGTTCAAGGCCAGCCTGGTCTACAGTGTGAGCTCCAGGCAAGCTGGGACTAAAAGGGAGACCCTGTCTCAAAAAAATAAAAAAATAAAAAATAAATAAAATAAATAAAAAATTTTTAAAAAGCTGCCTAACAATGGATGTCAGTCTTGCATGTGTGCGTGTACGTGTGCATGTGTGTATGTGTGTGTGTGTGTGTGCTCACTAAAGTAAGCTATGCCCACATGGGAGTTAAATCAGACAAGAGGAGGGCAGTACCCCTCAAGGCTGCTGCTTCTTTCTGTGGAACAGCCTGTCTTCAGCAAAGCCAGCCAGCCAGTGGATTAAAGCACTCCTGGACCCAGGCTGGAAGCCATGCCCATGCCTATGCCCATGACCTTGCAGGTCCCAGCCCCTGGCTTCCAGGTTGTTCTCTGATCCATGATATAGAAGATTTGCCTTGTTATCCAATCAGATTACTTCTTTCCTTATATGTGCCATGTCAACAAAATACTTTAAAAAAAATAGAATTTAGGGCCGGGCATGGTGGAGCATGCCTTTAATCCTAGCCCTTGGGAGGCAGAGGCAGACCGATCTCTGTGCGTTCAAGGCCAGCCTGGTCTACAGAGTGAGTTCCAGGGCAGCTGGGGCTACAGGGAGACCCTGCCAGTGTCCCCTGTGTGGGGAGCCCCACCAGCTCAGTCAACTACAGCTCCCCTTGGATGCTCCCATTTGTAAGCTCAGAGCTGACTCTCCCAAATGCTCCCTAGTTACACTAAAAAGGGCCTTTCTTGGCCTCTGCAAAATAATAATAATAATCATCATCATCATCATCATAATTTAGGGCTGGAGAGATGCCTCAACAGTGAGGTACACTTGCTGTTCCTACACAGGACCTGGGTTTGATTTCCCAGCACCCACATGGTGGCTCACAGCTGTTTATAAACTGCAGTTTCAGGGGATCTGATGACCTCTGGCCCCCACTGGCAGCAGGCACACATGTGTACACATGTGCACATGCAGAAAAAAAGCTCATACACATAAAATAAAAATAAATAATTTTTTGAAAAATATAGCTTAATTTTGTCAATCAAGTATTTGAAGATCAAAGTCATTGTTTTCAAAGAACAATAAAGGGGATTGCCCATATTCAGTAAAAGAAGGGAGGGGTGAGGTGGCACAATACAGTAAGCCCAGCAGCCCTGCATTTTGGAGGTGGAGGGATTCAGGAATTTGAGGACGGACATCTTTGGTTGCATAGTAAGTACAGTCTGGGCTACATAAGACCCTGTCTCAAAAGAAAAAAAATGGCACTGTATAAAAAAAGATGTGGGGGGCTGGAGAGATGGCCTAGCGGTTGAGAGCGCCGACCGCTCTTGCAGAGGAACTGGGTTCGATCCCCAGCACCCACATGGCGGCCGAGAACCGTCTGAAACTCCAGTTCCAGGAGAACTCCAGTTCCAGGGGAATCTGACACCCTCTTCTGACCTCCACGGGTGCACAGACCTGCATGCAGGCGGTACATTGATACACATACAGAAATAAAAAATAAAATAAAATAAAAAAGATGTGATTTCTTGGGAGGCAGAGGCAGGCAGATCTGTGACATTGAGGCCAGCCTGGTCTCCATAGTGAGTTCCAGGCTAGCTGTGGCTACAGAGAAACTTGTCTCAAAAAAAGACACCCCCCCCAAAAAAAAATGCGTTTTAGCCAGGTAAGGTGGTATGCACACCTGTAGTCCCAGACTTGAGGCTGCAGAATTATGAGTTGGAGGCCAGCTTGGGCTACAGAGTTGTCTCAAAAAGCAAAACAAAGAAAGACATACTCTCACCCAACTGAACCCACAGGAGCCTGTGCACTGGTGCTGGGGAGGTCGGCTAATAACTCTGAACCTAGGGACTCACCAGGAAGCACAGAGCCAAAGGGATACCAAAGTCCTGGCTTGACAATTTCTGAGCTAAGCAGGCCTGAAGGCAAAGCAGGTTTCTTTTGCAACCTCTCAACTGGGAGATAACCAGTATATTAGTTACTTTTCTGTCGTTATAATAAAACACCACAATCAAGGCAACTTATGGAAGGAAGAATTTATTTGGCTTATGGTTCAAGAGGGATAAGAGTCCATCTGGGAGGAGAGGCATGGCAGTAAAGGTGGCCAGAGCAGGAAACTAAGGACTCAAATCCTCGGGCACGGGAAGCCGAGAGAGACAAACCGGAAGTGGAGAAGGCTACATACTCTCAAAGCCCACCCCAGCTGTGCTGTTCCTACTAAAGCTCCACAAACAGCGCCACCAACTGGCCAAATAGTCAATACTTGGAGCCTATGGGGGCATTCCTCATTCAAAGCACGGTAGGTTGTGTGGAGACTTGCGGTCTGTTCAAGCCAGAGACCAGGTGTGGCTGGTGCTGAATCAGGCCAGTGTCCCCTGTGTGGGGAGCCCCACCAGCTCAGTCAACTACGGCTCCCCTTGGATGCTCCCATTTGTAAGCTCAGAGCTGACTCTCCCAAGTGCTCCCTAGTTACACTAAAAAGGGCCTTTCTTGGCCTCTGCAAAGTAAAAACAGATGGGATTTTGTAAAGGGCTGAGGCACATGGCCTCACTGGACCTGTACCAACACACTTGTAGTGCTGGCGCTGTTCTACATACTCAGACTGGACAAGGACTTGCAAGCCGGAAAAGTAGCCCTTGGTTAAGCAACTGAAGCTCAGACTCTTGGTTCCTTGGCTTTGAGACATGCTAGGAGGGTGTGCTGCTCCTCAGGGAAACATGGCTGGTCTGTAGGGCCCCAGTCCAACGGCAGCCTCAGGGTCACTGAGGATCTCATGGAGAATGCCTTGGGAGAAGCCAGTCGATTCTCAGTGTCGGTTGCTTGCTGTGTGGTTCCTGACAGCTACCACTCTTCAGGACATTCTTCTCCTCCCCCAACTTAAACGACAGGAGGCTGCGTGATCTAGCTCTCAATACTTGCTGAAGACATGAACAGGCATTTGAAGGAATTTTTTTTTCTGTTTATGTTTTTACTGAAAATCAGTTGGCAGAGGGAGAGAACTTGGTGCAGGGAAAGGTACCAAACACAACTCTTCTAAGAACCAGGAGTCAACTCAAACCATACTGTAAGATTCCCCCAACCAGTGACAAAGATTTCGGGAGATCCACAGAAGTGTGTCTCCAATAGCCTTGTGAGTAGACCTGGTCACAGCATGGTATCTTTGCCATTCATTTTCTCTGTTTTGTTTTTTTTTTCTGGGTTCTCATTGCTGGTTCTGTGACAACTACCTCTCCCCTCCATAGCGCTCCCATAGGCTGACCTGCTGAGACCCTTCCTAGCTTGCCCAGTCATGGAGGGGGTACAGCAGAGCCTCTGCAGGTACCACACTGCCGTCAATGCTGGTGGTGGGGAGAGAGGCCCAGGGGTCAACTGTGTTAGGACTAGTAGGCATTCTGCCCATGCTGTCTGCACTTCTGGTTGTATTTGTGTTTTAATGATTTGGGGGTTTTGTTTTTTTCTGTGTGGTGTATGCACACATGTACAGGTATATGCACCTATGCACATGCATGTGAAAACCAGAGAAAGATGTTGGGTGCCATATGTTATCACTCTGACTTATTCCTCTGAGGTGGGTCCCGGGGCTGGGGTTATAGGTGGACTGGTTAGTTTTTGTCAGCTTGACAACACTAGACTCATTTGGAAGAAGGAAGAGGAATTTCCCGTTAGAACTGCCTGTGGGCGTGTCTGTGAGGCATTTTCTTAATTGCTAATTGCTATAGGAGGGTGAAGCCCAGTGTAGGTGGTACCATCCCTTAGCAAGTGGATGAGCAAGCCAGTAAGTAAGGTCCCTCCACGGTTTCTCCTTTAGTTTCTGCCTCCAGGTTCCCTTTCTTGAGCTCTGCCCTGGCTTCCCTGGATGATGGACTGTGACTTGGAAACTGTGCTAAACCCTTTCTACCCCAAATGGCATTTATCACAACAGAAAGCAAACTGGAACAGTGCATGGGCCCATGGCTGGCTTGTTCCATGGGTGCTGGGATTTGAACTCATGCTTGGGTAGCAAGTGCTCTTAATCTCTGAGCTATCTTTCCAGCGCCGCTGATTTGTATTTGCAAGGTGATCCCAAAGCAGTACAATGGGCTCTGTTCCTGTGCCCTCCCTAGGGTTCAAGTGTGAACCCTGAAGAGCTAGGCAAAGAAACACTGCTAAAATAAAGACAAACGAATCTGAAATCCTTTGCCTCTCTGGAGTCAGGTCTATTTTTCTGGATCCTTCTCTTCAAATACCTCTGAGTGACTCCTGCATGCAAAGAGGCTGACCTCCCCTCCAGCTCTAGCTGAGACCTCTACCCCAGCAGACAGCATTGAACATCCAAATCTTATCTCTTGTCTTTTTATTATTATTATTATTTTGGTCTTTTTGAGACAAGGTCTCCCTTTAGTCCCAGCTGGCCTGGAACTCACTCTGTAGTCCAGGCTGGCCTTGAACTCACAGAGATCCGCCTGCCTCTGCCTCCTGAATGCTAAGATTAAAGGCGTGTACCGCCATGCCTGGCTTAAAGACGGTTCTCAGCCTCCATGTAGGTGCTGGGAATCGAGCCTGGGCTCTCTCCAAGCGCAGTCGGTGCTCTTAACCGCTGAGCCGTCTCTCCAGACCAACATCTTGCTTTGTTTGGACGGGGTTTCCCTGTAGCTCCCACTGTCCTGGAGCTCACTATGTACACCAGGCCAGGCTGGCTTTGAACTCAGAGATCCTCCTGGCTCCGCCTCCCAACTGCTAAAATTAAAGGCGTGTGTCAGCTCACCCAGGGGGCCTTCAGTTTGAATCCAGGGTGGATGCACCAGGCGTGGTGGCGCACGCCTTTAATCCTAGCACTTGGGAGGCAGAGGCAGGTGGATCTTTGTGAGTTCAAGGCCAGCCTGGTCTACAGAATGAGTTCCAAGACAGCTGGGGCTACAGGGAGACCCTGTCTCGAAAAGACCAAAAAAAAAAAAAAACCAAAACAAAACAAAAAAAACAAACCAGGATGGATGTTCAGAGGAGTATCCAGGAGTCACTGGTTTATACACCTGTGTGAAGGGAACAGTCAAAGCTGAGCCTACTGGGCCTCTCCACCATCACGTATTGATATAAAAGCTTCTGAGCACTGCGTTCCTTATTCAAGTACTGAAGTGAAAAGTACTTGAATAAGGAAGTACTTGAATAAGTACAGCTGGGCTGAGATCTAGCTGAGCATGTGCTAAGCATGTGCAAGGCCCTAGTCTCTATCCCCGGAATGAATGAATGAATAAATGGCACTGTTTATCAGCAGATATCCATTGCATCTCTACCCACAAGACTGACAGCTCTAACCTAAACCTGCTTGGCGACCAGCAAGACGGCTCAGTGGGTAAAGGTACTTGCTGTCAAGCCTGATGGTCTGAGCTCAGTCCCCAGGACCTACAAGACGGCTCAGTGGGTAAAGGTACTCGCTGTCAAGCCTGATGGTCTGAGCTCAGTCCCTAGGACCTACATGATAGAAGGAGAAGAATGACTCTCATAATTTGTCTTCTGACCTTCACACAAATACTTTGGCATGAATGTGCTTCCCCCTCCCCTGAGTAAATAAATAAAAAATTTAAACTTCAAACCTGCTTTGATTAGAGTCTTTGTGCTCATGTTTGTGCTCCCACAAGGCTGATTTATTGAGCCCACACCACCCAGGGCCTGCTGTGTGCCAGGAAGAGTGTGGCAGCACAAACAAGGCTATGTTTTTATGCCCAGACCTGCTGGAAGGTGGGAGAGGAGCTGGAGGAAGCTGCCGGAGGCGGTGGCGCCTTAACAATACTATAAGAAATAGGCAGGCAAGGTGGTGGTGGTGATGGTGGTGGTGGGGGTGTGTGTGCACGCGCGCACGCGTGTATGTGTGTGTGTGTGTGTGTGTGTGCCTAAGCAAGAGGAACAGCACAGCATAGGGAGTTCTATGGCCCCCTTGTTTATCACAGTAGTGGATAAGAGGTACTGCCTCTGCCATAACACCTACCTCCCCATCAACCCAGAGAGCTGTTTGGTGGCTACACACAGAACTGTCTAAGGGTGCCTGGTCTGTGCAGATAAAGGGCATGTTGAAATCCAGTCTACTTCCTCGAGTATACCTGATACAGTGTTAGCTTTCTGGCACCCTGGCAAAATTTTCGAGAAAAGCAACTTAAAAAGAGGAAAGGTCTATTCTGACTTACAGTTTCAGAGGCTCCAGCTGGGGTCTGTGGTTGCACAATGCATCATGGTGGGAGTATGTGACAGGTCTGTTCACCCCGTGCTGCCTGGGAAGCAAAGGAAAAGAGAAGGGGCCGGGGTCCCAATACCCTCTTCTAGGGCACACCCCCAATGGCCATTTCCCTTCTATTAGAACCCATCTCCTAAATGTTTCCTACTTACCAATAGCACCCATGGGCCTGTGGGAGACACTTATAATCCAAATCATAACCTACTCTTGGATGAAATTTTAAGAGAAACCTCATGGAAGACTTTGCATAGCTGCCTCCCTCTTCTGGCTTAGCCTCTGAGTGAGGAGGAACATTGCAGCACCGAGTCCAATCCCCTTGTGGGGCCCTCAGCTCCCCTCCTGGAGCTGCACCTGGTAAAAGTGTTGCACTGGTGACAAGGGGAAGCAAGAGTTGTAGTGGCTGGCTCAGCACCACCCCACGTCCTGCTGGGCAGCCAGACCAGTACCCTGTAAGAAGCTGTTATGTCTCCTTTTGTACCTATAATGGATACTGATGTGTGACTACATATCCTGGCATATAAAAGGTGAATGATATTTATTTTCTCATGTTTTTGTTGTTGTTTTCAACAGAGTCTCATGTTGCCCAGGCTGGCCTGGAGCTTGATATGTAGCTGAAGATGACCTTGAACTGTTGATCTGTCTACCTTCACTTCCTAGGTGCTGGGATTAGAGGTATGCATACCACCATGCCTGGCTTTATTTATTTTAATTGAAATTAATTTAGCTAACAGGTACCTGGTCTCTTTCAAGACTGGAAAATTTGTCTTGCTAACTTTACATCAGTTTTTTTTTTCCTTTTCTTTTTAATCTTCTGAATGTGGATCCAGTGGCTTCTGGGTCATTTCTGTGCTTATCCTTCCCATTTGTTTGGGGGGTCTGGGAGGTCATGTTACAGGGTAGCCAGGTGTGGTGGCACATGCCTGACATCTCAGTGCTAGGGAGAGGGAAGTGGGGGGGGTTAGAAATTCAAGGTCATCCTCATCTACTTAGTTCAAGGCCAGTCTGTACTATGTAGCTGGTCGAGAGAGAGAGAGAGAGAGAGAGAGAGAGAGAGAGAGAGAGAGAGAAAGAAGAAGAAGAGGAGAAGGAGGAGGAGGAGGAGGAGGAGGAGGAGGAGGAGGGGAGGAGGAGGAGAGGGGGAGGAGGAGATCCCTATCCTGTAGTGTCAAGACAGCAAGAGTTGGGTGTGGGGTGGTCGGGTGCGGGGTGGTCAGCAGTGAGCAGTCCTGATCTACCATTGTCTTCCAATCTCAGAGTTGGGTGCGGGGTGGTCAGCAGTGAGTAGTCCTGATCTACCATTGTCTTCCAATCTCAGAGTTGGGTGCGGGGTGGTCAGCAGTGAGTAGTCCTGATCTGTCATTGTCTTCCAATCTCAGAGTCGGGTGCGGGGTGGTCAGCAGTGAGTAGTCCTGATCTACCATTGTCTTCCAATCTCAGAGTCGGGTGCGGGGTGGTCAGCAGTGAGTAGTCCTGATCTGTCATTGTCTTCCAATCTCAGAGTCGGGTGCGGGGTGGTCAGCAGTGAGTAGTCCTGATCTACCATTGTCTTCCAATCTCAGAGTCGGGTGCGGGGTGGTCAGCAGTGAGTAGTCCTGATCTGTCATTGTCTTCCAATCTCAGAGTCGGGTGCGGGGTGGTCAGCAGTGAGTAGTCCTGATCTACCATTGTCTTCCAATCTCAGAGTCGGGTGCGGGGTGGTCAGCAGTGAGTAGTCCTGATCTGTCATTGTCTTCCAATCTCAGAGTCGGGTGCGGGGTGGTCAGCAGTGAGTAGTCCTGATCTGTAATTGTCTTCCAATCTCAGAGTCAGGTGCGGGGTGGTCAGCAGTGAGTAGTCCTCATCTACCATTGTCTTCCAATCTCAGAGTCGGGTGCGGGGTGGTCGGGTGCGGGGTGGTCGGGTGCGGGGTGGTCGGGTGCGGGGTGGTTGGTGCGGGGTGGTCGGGTGCGGGGTGGTGGGCAGTGAGTAGTCCTGATCTGTCATTGTCTTCCAATCTCTCGGTCTCTCCCAAGGTGTGACTTGTTCTGCTCAGCTGTTACTTGTCACCTGCTTTCAGTGTCTGTCTGTCACCTGTTCTTTACCCATAGGTATCCTGACCCTTGCAAGGTATCCTCCAACGTCTGGACACTTAACTACTTCTGGGAGCTCAAGGAGCTTGGAAGCCCTGAGCAGCCGATGCTGCCTCGGATGGAGTGTGGGGACAGTGTGCGACGCCTTCTCTTAGGCCCATCTTGCTGGACAGCTCCCTCCAGCACTCAGTCTCTTCCTCTGGTATCTTTTGAACCCAGGACTTCTCCATGGGCAGCAGTTCTCTGGTACATCTAGAAGCCAAGTAACGGCTTCTAAGTAAGAGCAGCTGTGATAACGGCAGCGGCTTTTCACACCGGGGCACTTCTCCAAAGGGACTTGCTTGAGTCAAATCATAGCCATTGGAGATTGTCTTTTCCAAAATTGTGTCCAAATTAGTTTGAGGGGCTGGAGAGGTGGCTCAGAGATTAAGAGCACTGGCTTTAAATTTTTTAAATATTTTATGTTTTTATTTTATACATATGAGTGTATTGCTCGCATGTGCGTAAGCCCATCCCTGTCCTGCAATGTCTGCAGAGGTCAGAAGAGAGTGTCGGATCCCCTGGAACTAGAGTTATGGATGGGTGTCAGCCACCATGTGGGTGCTGGGAATGCCTGGGTCCTTAGCACAAGCAACCAATGCTGTTAACTGCTGAGCCATCTCTCTAGGCCATAAACTATTTTCAAATTAGTTTGGCTTTCTTTTTTCCTTTTTTGGCAGAAAAAAAAATTCTGTCAAGATATACTATTCTTATGATGATGGTAAAGGTTATGTGCAAAGTTCTTCAGAACTTTTTGGTGCTTAAAAGGTGAACGTCCACCAAACCAGACCAAACCAAAGCAGTGCGTTAACCCTTCCGGAGGAGAGCCAGGCTTTCTAAACTTTCATCTCTGCTCCAGAGAACAGCAGTCAGGAAGCAGCTATGGAGCTCTGGTCTTTCCATCATTTACAGTTAGGGACAGGACGGAAGACCAGGTGCCTCTGCTGCGGTAATGAAAAACAGTACAGGTGGCTGAGAACAGGGAAAATAGCCACTTTCTCATTTCATTGTTTCGTTGTTGTTTTCAGATAGGATCTTGCTAATGTAGCCTAAGCCGGCTCTGAACTCCTGCTGCTGCTGCTTCCACCTATCAAGTGCCAGGATCACTACATGTGGAAAGTATGAACACTGGACAGCAGACATAGCTCAGTTGGTAGACTCCTTGTCTAGTGTGAAAGAAGCCCTGGCTTCTGTCCCCTCTACTGTATAAAATGCATGGTGGTGCATGCCTGTCACCCTAGCACTAGGTAGACCGAAACAAGATTACATGTGAGGGTCATCCTTAGCTCCATATTGAATTTGAAGCCAGCCAGGGCTACATGGAGAAAAAAAAAAGAATAACCACTGAGTTCAGATTGAACCAACAAAGCTTTCCCCTAGGAGCCCTGAGCAGAGACCCTGGGTCTTTTACTCTATGGAACTCAACTAAGAAAGCTTTATTGCAAAACACAGCATAGGTTGGGTCATATCTAGCTTTGTGCAATGTAAATGAAAGGGGAACTTCTGCCTCCTAGGTTTCTACACAGGAAAAAACATCGTGGCTCAGTGAGGATGTGGAGAAACAGCTACCCACACATTATCAATGCAAGTGTGCAGAATGCAGGAGATAGATGATACCAACTGGCTTTTGCTTCTGCGTAGAGGCCTTAGTTGGCCTTTCTGCCCTTTATGCACTGAGGCAGTCTCTCTCTGAACCAGGAGCTCACTGATCTAGCTAGTCTGGCTAACCACTTGCCTCCAGGAATCCCCATTTTCCACCTCCTGAGTGTCAGGATTACAGCAAGATTGCCACACCCTTTGGCTTGCATTTGGGTCCTGGGATCTAAACTCCAGTCCTCATACTGGGGTAGGAAGCACTTCGCCTGCTAAACCATCTCCCCAGCCCTGATGGCAACCTCTGTAACCCAGGTTGGCCTCAAATGGTGAGGATGACCTTGAATTTCCAATTCTTCTGCTTCTGCCTCCCAAGTGTAGTGTTGAGATTATACTTTTGTGTCACTGTACGGGTTTAGCATCCTTTATACATGCAGATCCCTTTGTCTTTTTAGGTGGGACTACTACAAGTTTAGGAGAGGCACTTGGCTAAAATTTGAGTGCAAGTAAAGACAGAATTTTACAAAAGGATGATGTATTTCTTTTCTTTTTTTTCTTTTCTTTTTTTTTTTTGGTTTGTTTGTTTTCGAGACAGGGTCTTCTTGTAGCCTCCCAGCTGTCCTGGAACTCACCCTGTAGATCAGGCTGGCCTTGAACTCACAAAGATCCACCTGCCTCTGCATCCCAAGGGCTAGGATTAAAGGCGTGCGCCACCACACCCGGCTAGGATGATGTATTTCTAACAGCTAAAAAACAGAAATAATTTGCTTATTGACAGGAGACTAGCTAGTTCAATCTGTTTGTGTTGCTATAACAAACTATCACAGACCCAGGAATTCATAACAAATAATTTAATTCTCATAGTTCTGGGATCTGAGAAGTCAAAGATCAAGTTGTGGGTAGATAACTTGTGTGGGTACGAGCCTGCCATAGTGCATGCGTGAAGGTCAGAGCTTGCGGTGAGAGTGTCTGGGAAGGGTTACTCTCTGCTTCCAGGAGTGGGCTGTGCTGCTAACTCAGGGTAGAAGACAGAAAGGAAAAAGGGCCGAGGAACTGCTGACCGAACACCGCATTGGAACCTCTGCCCTCAGGACTTTATCACCGCCTAAATGTCCACCTCTTGGTCTTAGCACATTGGTAATTAAGTTCCTGTAAGAAACAATTAGCCTTTAATCCCAGCACTTGGGAGGCAGGGGCAGGCTGATCTTTGTGAGTTCAAGGCCAGCCTGGTCTACATAGTGAGTTCCAGGAGAGCTGGAGCTCCAGGGAAACCCTGTCTCAAAAAGACAAAACAAACAAACAAAAAAACACAATTAAATATTAGGTTTTTTTCTTTCAAACCCTGTAAAATTTGGTTTATGACCAGGAATTTTAATTATTTAATTCTATCACACCCTGTAAGACTAGTTTAAAGAAAGGCTAATCAATGAGTAGATGAAGAAAATGTGGTACATCTATACAATGGAATTCTATATAGCAGTAAAGAAAAATGACATCATGAACTTTGAAGGTAAATGGATGGAACTAGAAGCCATTCTGCTAAGTGAAGTAACATAGTCCCAGAAAAAACAAATGACATATGGTGTTCCTCATTTGTGGATTCAAGCGCTAATTCTTTTTAGAAGCCATCTGACCCAGGGGACTATGCATGGGGGCATCTCTTGAAATGTCCTGCAAATGTGAGCCACCAGTCTTCCTGTGCAGGGAGGTCTTGGAGACCCACTAATGGGACTTCAGCCAGTGTCTAGTCTTTATAGAGGAAAGTCTGCTCATGCTTCAAAAAGGGAAGCCTGGTCTAGCAAGACCTGACTTTGTCCTTGAGTAGATGGAACTGGTAAATGAAAAGCCAAAATGTAGCCGGGCATGGTGGTGCATGCCTTTAATCCTAGCACTTGGGAGGCAGAGGCAGGAGGATCTTTGTGAGTTCAAAGCCAGCCTGGTCTATAGAGTGAGTTCCAGGACAGCTGGGGCTACAGGGAGACCCTGTCTTGAAAAAAAAAAGGAAAGCCAAAATGAGCCAGGGGCAACCACCCCACCAAAAAAAAAAACAAAAAAAACCCTGAGTGACCCCTGAGGACCACATTCTCAACTGACTTTAAGAAAACAAAAACCTTGGTTAATCTGGGGCATGACTGTGTGGCCTTAAACATCCCCAAAGGAAAGTATAACCAGAAAATAAATAATTAGTAAGGCCTGAGAAATTGTACTTCAGGTATTAAAACTTTGAGATCTTATAAAAAGACAAAATTCAAAAAAAAAAAAAAGAGCACAGTTGTTTGCCTGTCTTACGCAAGTGAAGCTACCCTGTGGGCTGGCCCAATATGGACTGAAGACTTCATGTCTCTCCAAAATCCTCCAAACCCTCAGTGCCAGATGGGGGACTGCTGAGACATCCAGCTTGTGGACTGAGCTACTACTGGGGTTTCAGCCTTCAGAGTATTAGACTGCCAGTTGGACTACCCTCAGGCTGTATCATGGAGACCAGTACAGGAAGATCAAGAGGATGGGTGCTTACTGGACCTCATTTGGTGACCATGGGGGGAAAACACCCATGTGGAGCTCAAGGGCAGAGCTGATGGTTCTTTGGGCTTGCCAAGGAGGATCCTTCAAACATGACATCTTTCAGTCTAATAAAGAAAAAAAAATTATAAGCTGAAGATGCTAAAACCTATGATATATATGGCATGCATATATGCATATTTTGGAGTGATGCAAATTGGAGGGACTAACAACAACAACAACAACAAAAAGATTGGGTCAAAGAACTGACTGAAGCAGTGAACCTCTGCTCAAAACAGTAAACTTCTGCATTGAAAAAAAATTTTTTTGTATGTGTATGAATGTACTGTCTGCATGTAGGTTTGTGCACCTGTGTTGTGCAATGCCACAAGGTCAGAAGAGGGCGTCAGATTCCCCTGGGACTGGAGTCAAAGATGGTTCTCAGCCACAATGTGGGTGCTGGGGATCAAACCCGGGTCCTCTGCAAGAGCAGTCACTAGGCCATCTCTCCAGCCTGTCTGCATCGAAAAATTTAAAAGGTGTAGATTTGATTGGAAATTTTGTATGAAACACACAGAGCTTCAATAAAAATTGGGCTTTGAGAAAAAAAGGCAAACTGAATGATTCCTTTTTCTTTGTTTCTTTTTCCCTCTTTTTTATTGTTTATATATATATTATATATATATATATATATACTATATATAATGTACAGATTATGTTACAAATCAAATCTAGACCCATTGTCCCCCTCCCTACCTCCCAACCCCACCAGAGCCTCATGCATTCTGCCAAACATGTTTTCTCTCTTTTCTCAGTCTTTCTCAAAATTCTCCATATAAGAAGTTGACTGTTTTGAGCAGAAGTTCGCCGTTTCAGTCAGTTTCTTGATGAAGTTCTTTTCTGTTTGTTTGTTGTGTTTCTTTCCAATATGCACCACTCCCAGCTACTTGGACAATAGCTCAAGGAGCTCTGCACAAAAATACTACTAGGTATTGGTGCTACATCCACAGATGGGAGGATACCATTCGTCGTTTGTTTTTTCAGGGACTGGTGTGACTTCACTTAACATAATATCTTCTAGTTCCATCCATTTACTTGCAAAGTTCATGAGTCATCTTTCTTTACGCTGCATAGAACTCCCATGTGTAGATGTACCACATTTTCTTCTATCCCATCATTAGTTGAAGGCACTTGGGTTGGTTCCAGTTTTTTGCATATGCGAAGAGCTGTAATAATATGCTGTGCATGTATCTCTGCAGTAAGATGGTCTTTGTGGGTATATACCCAGGAGTCGGTTATGGCTGGGTCAGGTGGTAAGCCTCATTTTTGAGTCTTCCAAGGGTTCTCCACACTGCTTTCCACAGTGGCTGTACCAGTTTACATTCCCACCAGCAGTGGATGAGTGTTCCCCTTTCCCCATAACCTCTCCAGCACTTGATAACATTTGTTTTCTTGATCCTAGCCAGTCTTATCAGAGTGAGATGATATCTTAAAGTGGTTTTAATTTGCATTTACTTATTAGTGAGTTGAGCATTTTTTTGGGGGGGTCTTTTTGAGACAGGGTCTCCCTGTAGCCCCAGCTGTCCTGGAACTCGCTCTGTAGACCAGGCTGGCCTTGAACTCACAAAGATCCGCCTGCCTCTGCCTCCCAAGTGCTAGGATTAAAGGCGTGTGCCACCACGCCCGGCAGTTGAGCATTTTTTAAGATGTTTCTCAGCCATCTCTAATTCCTCTTTTGAAGTCTCTGTTCAGATCTTTGCTCCATCTTTTGAGTGAGTCATTTGTTTTCTTTCTTCTTTGTTTTTTGAGTAGTTTATATATTCTGGAAATCAATGCTTTGTCAGATGTATCTGCAGTGAAGGTTTCCTCCCACTCTGTGGGATTTCTCTTCACTTCCTTGGTTGTTTCTTTTGATATACAGAAGCTTTTGAGTTTAATGAGGTCTCATTTGTCAATTGTCAATCTTATTTCTTGAGCAGCTGCTGTCTGGTTTAGGAAGTCTTTTCCTATGCCTATGTCTTGTAGGCTGCTGCCAACTTTTTGTTCTATCACCTTCAGAGTTTTGGGTTTCACATTGAGGTCTTTAATCCATCTGGAGTTGACTTTTGTACAGGGCGAGAGGTAGGGGTTTAACTTTATTCTCCTACAAGTTGTGATCTAGTTTTGCCAATACCACTTGCTGATGAGGCTGTCTTTCCTCCATTGTGTCTTCTTGTCCCCCTTGTCAAATGGCTGAAAATTGTATGTGAAAATTGTCAGTGGCTGAAATTGTATGTGCTCAAGTTTAGATCTTCAGTTTTGTTCCATTGGTCAACCGGTCTGTTTTCATGCCAGTACCAGGCTGTTTTTATGACTATAGCCCTGTAGTATAGTTTGAAGTCTAGTATAGAGATCCCCTCTGTATTGCTCTTTTCACTCAGGGGTACTTTGGCTATTTGCGGTCTTTTGTTTTTCCATATGAAATTAAAGACTTTTTTTTTCCAAGCCTGTGAAGAAACTCTTGGGGATTTTAATTGGGATCGCGTTGAATCTGTATATTAGTTTGGGTAGAATGGACATTTTTACTATGTTAATTTTCCCAATCCATGAGCATGGGAGGTTTTTCCATCTTCTGATGTCGTCTTCAATTTCCTTCTTCAGGGGTTTAAAGTTTTTTTTTTGTAGAGATCTTTGGTGTCTTTGGTTAGGTTTGTTCCTAGGTATTTTATTGTTTTGAGGCTATTGTGAGTGGGAAGGTCTCCTTGTATTCCTTCTTCAGTTGCTTGTTGTCGGTGTAAAGAAAGGCTACTGATTTTTCTAGGTTAATTTTGTATCTGCCACTTTACTGAAACTCTGAATCATTTCTAGGAGCTTTCTGGTGGAGTTTTTAGCATCCCTTAAGTAAACAATCATATCATCAGCAAAAAGTGATAGCTTGACTTCCTCTTTTCCAATTAGTACTCCTTTAATTTCCTTTTCTTGCCTTATTGCCCTATTCTTTGTTTCTTAGTAAATATAATACCTGATGTTACACATCAACTTGCTTTGTAATGTAGGAAAGTGAAATAACATTGTTTCTTTTTTTTTTTTTTTTAGTCTTTTCGAGACAGGGTCTCCCTGTAGCCCCAGCTGTCCTGGAACTCACTCTATAAACCAGGCTGGCCTTGAACTCACAAAGATCCACTTGCCTCTGCCTCTGCCTCCCAAGTGCTAGGATTAAAGGCATGCGCCACCATGCCCGGCTTATAACATTGTTTCTTTATCTGCATACAATCCTACTATCAAATTGGGAGACCCTATACATGTTTTGGAATTAACCTAGAATTAATTTTCAGATGTCATAATTTTGGTATATGTGCGGTGTCCATATAGGCATATTTTGGAATGATATAAGTGAAAGGAACAACAACAACAACAACAACAACAAAAGACTGGGTGAAAGATCTGAGTGAAACAATAAACTTAAGCCCAAAACGGTAAACTTCAGCATCAAAAAAATGTTATAAAGACTGAGAAAAAGATGAAAGACATGTATGGCAGAATGCATGAGCTCTAATCGGGAGGGGGCAAGGAAGGGGAATTAGGTCTAAATTTGATTAAGAAATGTATGAAATATATAAAACTTCAATAAAAAAAGGGCTAACCAACCAGGAAAGACTGTGAGGTTGGATCCCAGCCAATGGAGAGAAGATTGTACTCTTACCATTAAGGATAAACATCAACCTTCTGGGTCTTGCCTGCTTGCTGGATCTGACTAACCATGAAATGTACCCTTTTGCAAAAGTAAAATGTGCCTTGCAGAGTTACTTTTGTCATAGTGGCAGGAAGCCCTCTGAGAGAAAGTTGCTCAGGATAAAATCTCTGCCTGGATAAAGACTCAACTTTCCAGTTTTTCTGGTTAAAGGACCATAGGGGGCTGGAGAGATGGCTCAGTGGTTAAGAGCACTGACTGCTCTTGTAGAGGACCAGGGTTCGATTGCCAGCACCCACATGGTGGCTAAGAACCATCTTTAAGCCGGGCGTGGTGGCACAGGCCTTTAATCCTAGCACTTGGGAGGAAGCAGAGGCAGGCGGATCTCTGTGAGTTCAAGGACAACCTGGTCTACAGACTTACAGACTACAAGAGTGAGTTCCAGGCCAGCTGGGGCTATAGGGAGACCCTGTCTTGAAAAGAAAAAAAAAAAAAAAAAAAAGATGGGCAGAATGAAAACCTAATGCATTAATGGGATAATTTCTGGGAATATCCCAGAAAAAAAGATGTTGGTCTTTTCAAGACAGAGTCTCGCTGTAGCCCCAGCTGTCCTGGAACTTGCTCTGTAGACCAGGCTGGCCTTGAACTCACAAAGATCCACATGCCTCTGCCTCCCAAGTGCTAGGCATTAAAGGTGTGCACCACCATGCCTGGCAAGACATATTGTTAAATTGAAGAAAAATATACTCAATATTGATTTTTGGTTTTGGAAAATTATCACTTTTCCCCTGGACCTGCAAATACAAAAGAAAGTCTGGCAGAAGAGTAGAACTTTGACATCATTTTTCAAAAATCTGTTTATTGTTATTTTATGAGTATATTGCCTGCATGTATATAAGTGCACCCATGTAGTGCAATGCCTGAGGAGGTCAGAAGAAGACCTGGGATCTCCTGGGAACTGGAGTTACTGATGGTTGTTAGCCACCATGTGGGTGCTGAGATTCCAAACTGGATCCTTTGCAAAAATAGTCAGTGCTCTTAACCAATGAGCCAACTCTCCAGCCCTTTGAAGTCATTTTAATCTCTTAGCTCAAATACTAATATTATACCTTAAAGAACAAATATCACTAGCTGTACTTGGTTGTATACACCAGTAATTCTAGCTACTTGGTAGGCTGAGGCAGGATGATTGGAAGTTTGAGGCTTCCTAGGCTACACAGAGTTCAAGGTCATCCTGGGCAACTCAGCAAATCCCTGACTCAAAGTAAAACAAAGAAAGGCTGGGGACATAGCTCAGTGGCACAGTTCTTAGCCAGTTTATATAAGATCCTAAGGTCAATATCCAATACTGAAAAAACAAGGCTGGAGAAATGGTTCAGCAACTAAGGACATATTACTTTTGCAGAGGACCTGAGTTCTGTTTCCTGTACCCACAAGGGGCAGCTTACAACCACCTGTAACTCCAGCTGCAGGGGATCCAATGTCCTCTTCTGGCCACCACAGGTACTGCATGCACACATGCACATACCATACACATACACATAATTAAAAGTAAAATAAATCTTTTTTTTTTTTTTTGGTCTTTTTGAAACAGGGTCTCCCTCTAGCCCCAGCTTGCCTGGGGCTAGACCAGGCTATCCTTGAACTCACAGAGTTCTGCCTGCCCCTGTCTCCAAAGTGCCAGGATTAAAAGTATGTGCCACCATGCTGGCTTTTAAGATTTATTTTTATTGTGCATGAGCATTTGTCTGCGTGTATGTATGTATATGGTAACATGCATACCTGTTGCTGGTGTAAGGTATAAAAGAGTGTCACATCCCCTAGAAACAGAGTTACAGGTGGTTGTGAGCTGCCATTGGGTACTGGGAAACAAATTCCTGTCTCTGCAAAAGCAGCAGGTGCTGTTCATTGCTGACACATCTCTCAAGCCCCCCCCCCATCTCATATATTCCTAACTGGCCTTGAACTTAGTTTTTTTTTTATTTTTTTTATTTTTGGTCTTTTTGAGACAGGGTCTCCCTGTAGCCCCAGATGTCTTGGAACTCACTCTGTAGACCAGGCTGGCCTTGAACTCACAAAGATCTGCCTGCTTCTGCCTCCCAAGTGCTAGGATTAAAGGTGTGCGCCACCACGCCTGGCTGGCCTTGAACTTAGTATGTAGCTGAGGATGACCTTGAATTTCTGACCCTCCTACCTCTACCCCCCCACCCCCAGTGCTAGATTACAGGCATGTACCCCATGCCCAGTTTATGTCCTTTTGGGTTCACAACCAGAACTTAGTACATTCTAGGCAAGTACTGTACAAACTGAGCCAGGGTCCTGGCCACTAGATTTTTCCTTTAATTTGTATGAGTGTCACTTGTATAATCAATAATTAAGAAAAATTTTATTTGATAAAGTAACCATACTGGTTGACAAAGAGAGGGTCGGGGATGAGTACCTCCAAGGTTTTCATCTGTTGGTCTGGGACAGGGTCTCATGCATCGCAGGCCGGCCTCTAATTCATTTCTGTTCCTCTTCCCTCCACCTTCCAATGCTGGGATTACTGGAGGGAGACACTGGCTCTGACCGGCTCTAAGGTTTTGAGACTGGGGAACAAGGGAGAAAGGGGTACCATTTACAAACGGAAAATCAGGAAGGGAACTGAGTGTACCTTGAGATGGCCCCTAGGATCCAATAATAGGACATGCAGGTACACCGGCCTCAGAAGGCTCAGCTGATGTCAGTAATAGGTGAATTTTCTGAAGGTTGAGGGGATGGAAACAGTACGAGGCCTGAACCTCAAGTCCCTGACACCAGGATGTATTGCAGCCAGTAGAGAATGGCATTAAAGGAGACAGGGGAGACCCGGAAGGGGAGGACTCAGATGCCTGATGAGTGCAGAGAGAGCCAGAGCAGGGCTGAGGAGAAGAGCACTTCCTGGTCTTGCAGAAGACAGGAGTCTCAACTGTCTTGAAATTCCAGCCTTAGGGATCCAACACCTTCTTCTGGCCTCTGTGAACATCCACACACATGTGGTCTACACTCACACAGACACACATAAATAAAAAAAAAATTTTCTTTTTTTGTTTTTGAGACAGGGTCTCTGTATAGTACCAGGTGGCCCGGAACTCTCTATATAGACTAGGATGGCCTCACTCTCATAGAGCTCTGCCTGCCTCTGAGCCCTGCTTGCGTCTGAGCCCTGCTGAGTGCTGAGACTAAAGGCATGTGCCACTGATCTGGCTTCTTTTGTTCCAATGTTAATTACTAATGTTAACTCTCAGGTTATACATTACAGAGTAAATATATCTCTCTACATATGTACATAGGTAGGTTATAGAATGGCTGCTGGGGGTTGAAGAAGCAAGGAGTTTCAGAATGGCCCGAGAGATAAGTGGAAGAGTCTGGAGTTGGGGAGGAGTTAGAGGACTAGGAGGACTGATGGACAGAGGTCCAGATGGATGAATAGGACAGAGAACAATTCTAGTAGAGTCAATAACAGGGATGCAGCTGGGCTAGGACAGTTGTGAGTTCTTTGCCTGTCCGCCCCTTGATGTACACACTAGGTGGTCAGATGACAGATCATTGGGCCCCATCACCATCTTGCTCTTTATGCGGTCCACATAAGGAAGCTGCACTCTTTGCTCAGTTTGGTGTATCTGATCAATCCTTGTTCTCCCGATATGATTTCAACGTGCCTATGAACTCTCACCGTCCCTTTACTTTGATAAACTTATAGGGTGGCACCCTTTTTACTTCCAAGGGTGTCATTTGTCAGTCTGTGCTGTGTGGGTGGTGCCATTTACATGTCCACCCAGATGTAGTAATCTCTTAATTTTTTTTTTTTTTTTTTTTGGTCTTTTTGAGACAGGGTCTCCCTGTAGTCCCAGCTGTCCCTGGAACTCACTCTGTAGACCAGGCTGGCCTTGAAACTCACAAAGATCGCCTGCCTCTGCCTCCGAGTGCTAGGATTAAAGGCGTGCGCCACCACGCCCGGCCAGATGTAGTAATCTCTTAAAATGGAGTCAAAAGCTGCTTGTAAAATGGAGTGTCCCAGAGCAAGGCACAGACTGAAAAGCCAATGTTATATTATTTATTATATTTATTTTTGATCTTTTGGAGACAGGGTCTCCCTGGACTTTTTTTGAGACATTTTGTGTAGCCAGGCTGGCCTTTAACTCACAAAGATCCACCTGCCTCTGCCTCCCAAAGTGTAGGATTAAAGGCGTGTGGCCCACACGCCCGGCTTTTTTTTTTTTGGGGGGGGGGGAAGCCAATGTTTTAAACAATATGGACTGACTTAGGGCAGGGCATGTGGCCTGACCTCAACAGAACCTCAGCATCCCATCTCCAAAATGAGGGCTCTTCGTCAAAGTTCCAATTCAGAACATCCAAACTGGGGCAACATGGTGACTGAGTGAAGGGCAGGCATCAAATGCCCAGTGATTGGTCCCTTTAGCACTGGGGCTGCAGAGGAAGGGAAGTTCTTATCTCCTTCTATTGATTTGCAACCGGAGTGCATGTGGTCATGCCTGTGTTTCAAATCTTGAAAAAGCTGAGGTGATGCACACTGATGCTAGAGGCCTCAGATAAAAGACCTGGGGCTTGTGGGGGTTTCAAAAGAAGGCTCAGCTTCCTTTCAAATGTTGCTCAAGCCCCTCACCTCCATTCCCATTAGACATCTTTTTAGAATGTGACTACTGAGCAGGGTATGTCAGCAGAGCTTTCCTGTGTCCTTTCAAGGGCACCTCAGTCAGCAGAGGAGGTGGCCTCTGGGATTATCTGCACAGAATCTGGGTGACGGTTCGGGTGCTATTGTTGAGTGGGTGGGACACTTCAAATGAGAAGGCAAGGGAGCCAAACCAACTCCCCTCCAAGGTCAGAGACCTGTGGGAGCTTCCAGACATTGAGTGGGATCCCTACAAATTTTGATTATTTTCTCTGAGTCCCCTCCCCCTCCTTTCCATCTCCTCCTCCTCCTCCTCCTCCTCCTCCTCCTCCTCCTCCTCCTCCTCCTCCTTGTTGTCTTTTTGAGACAGGGTCTCCCTGTAGCCCTAGCTGGCCTGGAACTCACTATGTAGACCAGGCTGGCCTTGAACTTGCAGAGATCTGCCTGCCTCTGCCTCCCAAGTGCTGGGATTAAAGGCGTGTGCCACCATGCCTGGCAAAGGTTATTATTTTATGTGTATGTGTATTAGTTACTTTTCTGTTGCTGTGATAAAACACAGTGACCAAGGGAACTTATAAAAGGAAGAGTTTATTTGAGCTATGGTTCCAGAGGATTTAGAGTCCATCACGATAGGAAAGTATGGTGGCAGGAGGCTAGACTAGGAGCAGAAAGCAGAGACTCTTCAAGCAGGCACAGGAAGCAAGGAGCAACTGGAGTTCTGCCAAGGCTTAAGAATGCTCTAAGCCTGCCCCCAGTGATGTGCTTCGTCCAGCAGGGCAGACCTTCTAAGATGTCCCAAAACAGCGCCATCAACTGGAGGCAAAATGTCCAAATGCTTGGAGCCTATCGGGGACATTCTCATTCAAAGCACAATAGTATGAGTGTCTTGTGTGCATAAAAAAGTGCACTATGTGCACATAGTGCTTGTGGAGGCTGGAAGAGGGTGTCAGAGTCCCTGGAAGTGGAATTACAGGTGACTGTCAGTCGACATGTGGGTGCTGAGAACTGAACCTGTGTCCTCTGCAAGAGGAACAGGTGCTCTTAACCTCTGAGCACCTCTCCAGACCCTTTTCTTCTTTGTTGTTTTGAGACAGAGTCTCCCCATTCACTATGAAGCCCCAGCTGGTCTGGAATGTTCTATTTAGACCAAGCTTGCCCTTGAACCTACAGAGATCTTCCTGCCTCTGCTTTCTACACCTGAGGTTTTTTTTTTTTTTAGATAGGTTTTAGTGTGTAGTCCTGAATAGCCTCGAGCTCAGAGCTCCACCTGCCTCTACCTTCTGAGTGCTGGGATTAAAGATGTGCACTACCATACGTGGCTCACAATTATTTTGGTATGTACTGGTGTGCATAAGCACACACCACTATGCATTTGAAAGTCAGAGGACAACTTACATGAATCAGTTCTCTCCTTCTGCTATGTGAGTCCTAGAGATCAAACTCAGGTTATCAGCCTTGGCAACAAGTCTCTTTATCCACTGAGCTATCTTGCCAGCTCATTTTTAACTTTTTTTTTTTTTTCTTTTTGGTCTTTTTGAGACAGAGTCTCCCTGCAGGTCCAGCTGGCCTGAACTCACTTTGTAGACCAGGCTGGCCTTGAACTCAAAGAGATTAGCCTGCTTCTGCTTCCTGAGTACTGGGATTAAAGGCGTGTGCCACCATGCTCAGCCTTGTGTTTAACTCTTTTTTTTGTTTTTATTTCTGTATGTGTATGAATGTACTGTCTGCATGCAAGTTTGTGCACCCGTGTCGTGCAATGCCGCGGAGGTCAGAAGACGGTGTCGGATTCCCCTGGAACTGGAGCTCTCCTGGAATTGGAGTTTCAGACGGTTCTCGGCCGCCATGTGGGTGCTGGGGATTGAACCCGGGTCCTCTGTAAGAGCGGTCGGCACTCTTAACCGCTAGGTCATCTCTCCAGCCCCTGTGTTTAACTCTTAATGGGTCCCAAGTGTTAGCTCTGAAGCTAGCAAACTGTGTTGTCAGAGGGAATATAGAAGGTAAGGTCCCATTCGGTTTGGTCCTGGGCCCTAGATGTAGAGGCCAGCTGTATCTGGCCTGCAGATACTGCCTTCCATTGTAAGAGGGAGGATGGCAGGTTCCAGGCCAGCTGGGCCACAGAGCAAGGCTTCTTGGGACTTGCATACGCAAGAAAGATTAGATATCAGTCTTTTCTTTCAACCCCTGTAAAACTTGGAACTTCCTTCATGACCAGGAATTCTAATCTTTTAATACTACCACACCCTGCAAGGTTTTTGTTTAATGAAAGGGCCTGAAGCACTCCTGAGCCTGATGCCTGGTGTAGTAGAGCTCCTCCCCCTTTGAAACAATTCTTTTAAACTAGCCAACCAGGAAAGACTGTGGGGTTGGACCCCAGCCAATGAGGAAAAGACACAGTTATTTTGGGTCAGGGACAAAAGACCCCCAAGCTTCTGGGTCCTGTGTTCTTCTGGGTCCTTGCTGGACCTGACCACGAAGGATACCCTTTTGCAAAGTAAAATCTGTCTTGCCAAGTTACTTTTGCTTCGTCTGCATGTTCTGTGTGTGGTGGGGTGCTTGGATCTCAGATTTGATTTCTAACAGCAAGCACTTTTCCTGCTAAACCATCTTAGCAGTCCAGATATTTTTTAGTATACACACACATACACATAGTTTGTTTTTTTGTAAGCCCAGGCTGGCCTCAAACTTCCTGCCTCAGCTTTCTGCTCAGCCTGAATTGCTGGGATTACAATATGCGCCACAGTGCACACCTGTGACCATAGATGCTCCAAAAGAAACTTTCTCCTGCAGTCTACAGAGCTACGTACGAACAGCTCTGGTAACAACAATCAAAAAAACACTCCATCAGCCCACCTGTGACATGTTAAGGAATGAATGCTATGTTGTTACACTTTTTTTTTTTTTTTTTAGTCTTTTCGAGACAGGGTCTCCCTGTAGCCCCAGCTGTCTTGGAACTCGCTCTGTAGACCAGGCTGGCCTTGAACTCACAAAGATCTGCCTGCCTCTGCCTCCCAAGGTTGTTACAGTTTTTAATGTTTAATTTGGGGGGGGGCTTAAAATACATAAATTTAAAGGAAAGTCCAGGGCTGGGGATGTACAGTCAGTAGAGAGCTTGCATGAAGCCACAGGTCTGAGCTCCAGCACTACATAAAACTGGATATACTGGTATATGATGGAGGGTGTGTATGCATATTGGTGTATGATGGAGGGTGTGTATGCATACTGGTATATGATGGAGGGTGTGTATGCATATTTTAGAGTAATACAAAATCAAAATGGGAAAATGTTAATCAAGAAATATGATATGGAAATAACATAGTTTGTTTTCAGTTGACATAATTTTAGTATAGGTGCGATGTATCAGGCTGGTGTAAGTTAACCTTTCTGGGTGTATCAGACTGGTGTAACTTAACCTTTCTGGGTGCTTAACGACCATACTTAATGCCCATACCAATTTGGCCGAGGGACCTAAGGGATAACTTTGTTTCTTGCCCTCAGAGGTCAACTAAGTCCCAGAGAACTATGCATGGGGGCATCTCCTGAAATGTCCTACAAATGTGAGTCACCCCAGTCTTCCTGCTCAGGGAGGTCTTGGAGACCCATTAATGGGACTTCAGCCAGTGTCCAGTCTATAAAGAGGAAAGTCTGCTCATGCTTCAAAAAAGGAAGCCTGGTCTAACAAGACCTGACTTTGTCCTCAAGTGGATGGAACTGGTAAATGAAAAGCCAACAGGAGTTACAGTGCTCCCTCCAGGGAGGAGCCCTGCGGACTGTGGGCTGTGGTCTACTTCCCCTTCAGCTAATACAAAGCAAGTGGGCCAGGTCAGTGAGCTTCCTGCTGCCATTCCGCCAGGGACGCTGGAAAGCTGTGGCACCTTTGCAAATACTTTTCTTGGCCTTAGAAGTGGAGGGAAGTTTGTCGAGAAGCTGTTCTTAATTTCCGACTTGTTGAAAAATTACTCTAAACAGAAGGAAGCATGGAAATTGTGCAAATTCCATTTGATTATGGAGCAGAAGTTACCAGAGCCCTCAGATTAAGTGGGAAACATTCCCAGGGGACAGAGCACTAGTGTTTTGTTTTTTTTTTTCCAATTTAGTTGTTTTGTTTTTTTGTGTTTGTTAGTGCTGTTGATGAATCCAGGACACAGCAGGTGCCAGACCATCATCACCTTACCCTGCGCTGCATCCCCAACCCTGTGGGTGTCTTCCATCTGCAGACCCTCCTGCCTTGGCATTTTTCAGGGCTAAGGTTTGAGTTGTTCCCGCCCCCTACTCCAGGCTCTGCACTCTTTATTTGATCATTGTCACCTTTATCACTCCACATTCTCTAAGTCAAACTCCCCACTGGGCCAGGAAGGAACTTTGCACCCTAATGCTGGGAATCAGGCGGCCTTGGGAAAATCTAGTTTCTTTGACAGGCAACTGTAAAGGATTTCATTTGGTGATCTAACCTCAACTTTTCCAGTTAGGACTGCTGGTCTCTCCGCGATCTTGCTTAATTTGGGGGGGGGGGTATTATTATAGATTTAAAAATCCTGGGCTGGAAAGATGGCTAGTGGTTAAGAGCGCCGACTGCTCTTGAAAAGGACCTGAGTTTGATCCCCAGCACCCACCATGGTGGCTGAGAACTGTCTTTAACTCCACTTCCAGGGAAATCCAACGCCCTTTTCTGACCTCTGCAGCATTGCATGACACGGGGTGCACAGACCTGCATGCAGACAGTACATTCATACACATAAAAAATAAATAAAATGAGCACGACTGCTCTTGCAGAGGACCCAGGTTTGATCCCCAGCACCCACATGGCAGCTGAGAACCATCTTTAACTCCAGTTCCAGAGGAATCCAATGCCCTCTTCTGACCTCCACGGCATTGCACAACACAGGTGCACAAACCTACATGCAGACAGTACATTCATACACATAAAAAATAAAATAAAAAATAAATAAAATTACAGCTGGGTGTGGAGGCAGAGGCAGGCAGATCTTTGTGGGTTCAAGGCCAGCCTGGTCTACAGAGTGAGTTCCAGGACAGCTGGGGCTCCAGGGAGACTCTGTCTCGAAAAAACCAAAAAAAAAAAAAGAGATACAGTTAAACTTAAAAAAAAAAAAATCCCTACAAAACTCTAAAAAGACAACAGAAGACTTGCAGACAAGAATTTTACCCCTCTGGGTGTGACTAACTAAAGTAGAGCCTGTGGACGACACTATGAAAAGCACGTTTTTGGAAGGCATGTTCAAAGCAGGCAGCAGAGCCAATACCACCAGGAGAGGGGAGGGCTCCCTCCTGCAGGTTTATCCTTAAATGCCACGGAAATAGCAGCTGCCAGGGCAAGGGAAGTTCGGAACCAGTCAGTGCCATCATGACCTAAAAGAGGCAAAGAGCTGATATTCGGAGGCTCATTGTAGCAGCAGGCTGTAGCCACTTAGCCATTTGATTAGAGTCAGCTCAGGGAAGACAGGCTGGCTGCACAAGGTGATACCACCACCGTCCAGTCCACCAGCCAGAGTCCAATCGTGGCAAATAATAACAAATGCATTTCCTACTGCCTGTGGCCTAGACAGCCAGGCCCATACCTGGTCTGGTGTGATCTCCACTGTCCTGATTCCTTCTTTTTTTCTCTCCCTCTCTGAAAGAAGAGTTTCACTGTATAACTCAGGTTGTTCTGGAACGCACTATGTAAGTCCAGGCTGGCTTCAAACTCATAGCAATCCTCCTGCCTCAGCTCATTAAGAGTTGGGCTTACTGCTAAATACTTCTCATACGTCTAAGTACTTAGGAGGCAGAAGCAACAAGAAGTTCATGCTTTAACTAGCTTTACTACCTAGTTAATCTGAGGCCAGCCTGGGCTACATGAGACCTTGTTTAATAAAAAAATATCAGAGTGGTGGGATGATTTATAATTTTCCTTCAAGTAGAGGCTCAGAGGATCCACGACTAGCCTGACGTCAAAGCTAGGACCAGACTGCAGAGAGAGGCTTCTGTGGAAGTTTCCATTCCAGTCTGCTTTTGTTTCCAGTGGACGAATTCTTCATAGGCCACTGCTCAGCAATGCTTCCTCTGCCTGGTTATGTAGGTGAGAAGGCGGAAGCCTGGCAGGAAGATCATCTTGTACCGCCCCCTGGGGTGGGTAATCGGAAGTGTTTCTTTTCTCCTAAAAGGAATCCCTGGCTGTCCTGTGGAAGCAGGAGCTGGTGATGGATGGAGACTAGGTGAAGTTCTCAGGCAGACTAATAGAAGCGCCGGAGCAGACTTTCCATTGTTGAAACATCAGACTTCTCCGAGTTTTCATTGCAAAATGCCCACCCAGCTGTGAAGGAAACAGGATTAACTTGCTGTGCACAGGCAAGGGATTGTGGGGGCAGACACATGGGAAACTGGAATTGGGATGTGGGGGGCGGGGGAAAGCCAATGGGTGGAAACTCAGTGCAAAATGGAATCCAACCTAGAAGCAGAACACTTGACACACATTTAGAGAGAGGGTGCACCGCAGCTGGACAGCTAGCACCAGCGCAGGACTGCCACATTTTCTCGGGCTGTTAGAGAATGGCTAGCACCAGTGCAGGACTGCCACGTTTTCTCGGGTTGTTAGAGAAGGGCTGCATCTCTGCCTGCCTCAAGGAGAGGTGTAGTGGCTTGGAGGGAAGCCCAGGGTTCTTTCCTAGGGTACCTTCTGTTTTCTGTCAGCAGTGGGGAAAGACATTCTAGCAAATGACATTCAGTAATGCTTTAATTAACTGCAGTATTTTGTACTTCAAGATGCAGCAAGAAATCAATTCCAGATGGACAAAATGAAAAAGACTTACAAAGAATGATCCTTTCATTTGAAAGAAATTTAGATCTCCCAAAGGTTCAGGACTCAGGATCCAACAGGCTATTTTGATGGGCAGTTAGGATGGGACTGGAAATTTTTATTTCATATGTAAAATGCAATGGTTCTCTTCATGTCTGCTGGCTTTTCATGAGTCCGTTTCCAAGGTTAATGCTTAATGGCATGATGCAGTCAGTCCTGAGGATTTTATTTTTAGGAATCCAACTTGGAGTAGGCAAGAAGTGTGGAACACTTGCCTTCGCCCTCAAGCAAACTGGTTATTTTGAGACTTCTCTTCCTGGGGAGAGGATTACATATCCAGCTGTGCACTTTTGGCACTTCCCCTGGCCAGCTGTAAACAGGGAGCCAGGCTTCCTCATGCAGCAGCAGTTCAGGATGGGCCTGTGCGACACCCCTGCATCAGGCAGCAGCCAGGACCTGTGCTTTCTGTTCTCACTGTTTTGATCTGCACCTAAGAGCCACTCTAGATATAAGGACAGCAGGGGCCTTTCTAGGTATGGGTTCTTCTTTGTTCTGCCAGAGAGGAATTACTTTTTTCAGTGATGTGGTGAACCCAGGGCTTTACACATGCAAGACTCTGCAAGAGGCCAAGGACCAGAACATTCTGTCCTTTTGTGACTCCTGCTTTACAGGTATAGTTCAAACAAAATTTTCTTCAGCCTGGTCCCTCTAAGGCAACTATCTGTCCATAATAAAAGTTACAGTGTAGCTGGGCGTGGTGGTGCACGCCTTTAATCCTAGCACTTCGGAGGCAGAGGCAGGAGGATCTTTGTGAGTTCAAAGCCAGCCTGGTCTACAGAGTGAGTTCCAGGACAGCTGGGGCTACAGGGAGACCCCCAAAAAAAAGACCAAAAAAAAAGTTACAGTGAATTATTTCTTTGAGGAATATGTTTACATTTTTAAAATATTTTATTTTGTGTGTATTTACTGCATGCATGTATGTAAGTGCATCCATGTCTTGATCCCCTGGAACTGGAGTTACAGATGGTTGTTAGCCACCATGTGGGTACCAGGAATTGAACCTGGGTCTTCTGCATAATTTGCAGGAGTCAGTAGCTCTCTCCTTCCACTATGTGGGTCCCAGGATTCAAACTTAGGAAGTTATCAAGTTTGGTGGCAGTGCCTTTACATACTGAGTCATCTTGCTGACCTTCAGTAAATCCTTTATCCAATATTTGTTTTAACCTCAAAACAATTTCCAAGTTGTTTTTATTTTTGGTTGTTAAAGAGGTTTGAATTAGCACTTGGGAGGCAGAGGCAGGCGGATCTTTGTGAGTTCAAGGCCAGCCTGGTCTACAGAGTGAGTTCCAGGGCTACAGGGAGACCCTGTCTCGAAAAAAAAAAAAAAAAAAAAAAAAAAGAGGTTTGAGAACGTGGTAAACAGAATGGGTATGATATGCTAATGTAGCTGAAGTGTGGAGTGGTCAGCTGATTTGTCAATACATGTTCCTCCAGCATCATCATCATCATCATCATCATCATCATCAATACATGTTCCTCCATCATCATCATCATCATCTTCCTCCATCATCGTCATCATCAATACATGTTCTTCCATCATCATCATCATCATCATCATCCATGTTCCTCCATCATCATCATCATCATTATCACCATCAATACATGTTCCTCCATCATCATCAATACATGATCCTCCATCATCATCCAGACCATTTAGTCCTGGCTGACCTGGAACTCTCTATGTAGATCAAGCTGGTATCAAACTCAGAGATCCACCTGTCCTTGCCTTCCAAGTGCTGGGATTAAAGGCATGTACTAACACACTTAGCTATGTGTATTATTTTGAAGTGACAATGATAAATAAAACTGTGGGCTGTGGCCATCAAAACAGGAAGAACCCTAATCAGTATGGGGAATGCCCAGTTCTAGGCAGAGTCTTGGTTATCTACAAAAGTTTAGAATGAAAGCAACTAGCATCCAGAAAGGCCATGTTGGTACCAGCTCAACTGGATAGCTGTGGCACTGGCTTAGAAAACCAAATACACGGCAATCTCCTGAGACCAGCTGAAGCACAGGTACCGGGCTAAAGAGCACCCCCCAACCCCCCACTCCCCGGCCAACTGGGATTACGAAGGCATCTGAAGGAGGCAAGCAAAGCAAGCCTTCAACACAGTGAAGAGGCAGTTAGGATTCACATTGGAATACAGGAAAGGAGAAGCCCATATGCCATGAACACAAAGAAGAGACAACACTGGAAAGGGGCAGGATAATCCCGCACCAAGCTCTACCAACCCTATGGAAGATTCCTATAGTGGGATCCCTCTGGGGATGCCCCAGGACATAGATATCAGAAACACAATTGGGAACATACTTAAAGAACTACAAGATTATATAGAGCAGGGGCTGGAGAGATGGCCTAGCGGTTAAGAGCACCGACCGCTCTTACAGAGGACCCGGGTTGGATCCCCAGCACCCACATGGCGGCCGAGAACCATCTGAAACTCCAATTCTAGGAGAACTCCAGTTCCAGGGGAATCCAATACCCTCTTCTGACCTCCGTGGCGTTGCACGACATGGGTGCACAAACTTGCATGCAGACAGTACATTCATACACATACAGAAATAAATAAAATCAATTAAAAAAAAAGATTATATAGAGCAAATCAAAGAACTAAGAAAAGAGAATGAAGAACTCAAGAAGGACCTAGAGAGAGAGAATGACAAACTTTAGAAGGAAGTGGAAACACTGAAAAGATCCCATGCTGAAAAAGATTAGGAAACCAACCAGTGAAGCAAAGAGCTACAGGAAGAGATTGAGAAGCTCCAAAAGGAAGTAGAAATACTAAAGAAATCAGAAGAGGAAATGAAAAAGGAAATCAAACACTCATCCAAACAAGAGGAAAGGAATGGAAAAAGCCTCAGAAGCAGAATGGAGGAAGCAGAACAAAGAATATCAGACCTGGATTTTTTTTTTTCCTGGAACTCACTCTGTAGACCAGGCTGGCCTTGAACTCACAAAGATACCTGCCTGCTCTGCTCTCCCGAGTGACTAGATTAAAGGCGTGCGCCACAAGACCGGGTCCGTTTATTTGTATAATTAGAGACGGGTTACCTTTAGTCCAGCTGGCTGGCCTGCACTCTGTAGATTTCGATAAATGGCTTGAAGATCAGCGATACAATGCCTCTGCCTTTCAAACTGTGGGATTAAGGATGTTGAGCCACTGCCCAGCTATGTGTGTGTGTTATTCTCTTTTTTTATTATCAATCATACTGGTTTTTTTTGATTTTTTTTAATCAAATCTAGACCGTGTCCCACACCAGGTCGTCCGCGATAACCTAGCCACAGTGGTCCAGATTAGTGCAGTAGCTCATAAGTTCTGATGTCTGCCAGACATTAGCTTTCAGAATCGCTCTTTCTTAGTCTTTCGTCAATATCATCGGCTGTGGAAGTTGAGCTAGTGATTAGCCAGCAGTTCAGTGGTTTAGTCAGTTCTGATGATTGCATCCCTTTCTGTTGATATGCTGGTTGTATGTTTCCAATGATGCAATGCAAATAGTAGAGCGATCAATGCTTTGGACAAAAGCTCAGAGGTCATGCACAAGACTACTTAACAATAGGTATTGGACTGAGTGATACAAGATGAGGGATACAATATGACGTGGGAGGCCGTTGTTGGTTTTTCTGGGACTGTTAGTTCTTTATAGCAGAATGTGCTCATAGTAAGCGACCAGCCATTTGGCATCTGGCAAGAAGCTATGATGTTGTTTTCTTACTTGGGTGTAGATAGAATCTCAGTTATTGTATGAATGGACTGTACATTTTCATCTTTACTTGGTTCGATTTAGGCAGTTAGAGGTAAGGGGGAGATTATTTGTGGTGTTGTTTCATGAATAGAGCCGAGAGCTCTCTGAAGAATTGTGAAGAGGTGGTAAGATAAGATTGGCGTAGAGCTATGATTCTCGCGGTGGGTGTGAGTGTTGAGGGTAAGGCTGCCGAAATGCAGGGATGGTATGGTGGGGATCGGGTGGGCATAGTTTAGATTCCAAGTCTTCCACTGGCTTTTCATAGTGGTTGCACGAGTTTTCATTCCCACCAGCAGGATGAATGTTCCCCTCCCCCTACAACCTCTCCAGCACATGTTATCATTTGTTTTCCTAATCCTAGCCAGTCTTATTAGAGATGATATCTTAAAGTGGTTTTTTTTTTTTTTTTTTTTTTTTAGTGATTTTTTTTATTATTAGTGATGTTGAAAAATTCTTAAGGTATTTCTCAGCCATCTCTACTCAATTGTGAAGTGTCATTGGTCAGAGCTCTTTGCATCAGTTCTATGAGTGGGTCATTTTGTTGTCTTTTCTTCTTTTGGTTTTTTTGA
>VZQC01009724.1:579852-630093 GCA_009823505.1 Rhizomys pruinosus
AAAAAAAAAAAAAAAACCCACAAAAAACTCCCACAAAATACAACCAAACACACACACACACACACACACACACACACACACACACACACGATTCGTGAAATGGGCTACAGGACTCCTTTCTCTTTTTGCTGCAATGGTTGTTAGCAGGGAGTGAACACTCAGCAGTTGTCCCTCAGTATCTGTATTTGTGGGTCCATGTCTGTGGTTTTAACCAAATGTAATAAAAGATGCTTGGGGAAAAAAAGCTGTGCCTATATTTAACATGTACAGACTATTTTTTTTTCTTGATTTGTCCCTAAACACCCAGTGTAACAACTATTTATTAGCAGGTGTGGTAGGCATTGGGAGGCTAAGGGAGGAGGACTACTGGAATGAGTGTGAGGCCAGCCAGACCAGAGCAAAGAGTTTAAAGCCAGCCTGGGGGGCTGGAGAGATAGTCTAGTGGTTAAGAGCACCGACTGCTCTTGCAGTGGACCCGGGTTCAATCCCCAGCACCATGGCAGCTAAGAACCATCTGTAACTCCGATTCCAGGAGAACTCCAGTTCCAGGAGAATCCAAGACCCCTTCTGACCTCCGAGGCATTGCACGACACGGTTGCACAAACCTACTTGCAGACAGTACATTCACACACATACAAAAATTAAAAAAAAAAAAAAGGTATATTATCCAAAAGAAAAAAAAAAAAGCCAGCCTGGGCTACATAGTGAGGCCCTGTCTCAAAACAAAACAATAAATGCCCGCCAAAAAATAAATAACAAAAGCCTCTGTGGTCATTTTAAGGAGAAATGTCCCCCACAGACCTTTGAACACTTGGTCCTATTTGTGGTGCTGTTTGAGATTATGGAACCTTTAGGAGCTGGAGCCTTGCTGGAGGAACTACATCACTAAGGGAAGGCTTTAAGAGTTTACAGCCAGTGCTGGAGAGATGGCTCAGTGGCTAAGAGCACTGACTGCTCTTGCAAAGGACCTGGGTTCCATTCTCAGGACCCACACTGCTGCTAACAACTATCTATAACTCCAGTCCTAGGGGAATCTGACATTCTCTTCTGATCTCTGTGGGCACTGCATGATATAGGTACACTTACATACATACATGCAGGCGATATACTCATTTTTTTTTTTTAATTTTTTTTTTATATTATTTATTTATTTTTGTATGTGTATGAATGTACTGTCTGCATGCAGGTCTGTGCACCCGTGTCGTGCAATGCCGCGGAGGTCAGAAGAGGGTCTCGGATTCCCCTGGAACTGGAGTTCTCCTGGAATTGGAGTTACAGACGGTTCTTAGCCGCCATGTGGGTGCTGGGGATCGAACCCGGGTCCTCTGCAAGAGCGTCGGTGCTCTTAACCGCTAGGCTATCTCTCCAGCCCTATACTCATATATATATAATAAAGATAGCAAATTAAAAAGAGCCAAGCTGGGTGTGGTGGCACAGCCTTAAATTCCAGGACTTCGGAGCTAGAGGCAGGAGGATCTCTGTGAGATTCAAGGCCAGCCTGGTCTACACAGAGTTCCAGGCCAGATGGGGCTACAAGAAGACTAATAGCCTTACCTCACTTCTAGGTCTCTGCTTTGAGTTTGCCTTTGAAGATGGGAACTCCCACTCTGATTCATTTGCCTGCTGCCAGGCCTCCCAGCCATTAAGAACTCTCCCTGGAAGAGGCCATATATTGCAAAATAAACTCTTCCTTCCATAAGTTGCTTTTGGTCATGGTGTTTTATCACAGTGACAGAAAAGTAAACTAATACATCTCCCCAAACAAAACACCCCTCCCCCACCCAATTATTTACTTAGCATTTATAGCATATGAGGCGTCAGAAGTAGTCTAGAGATGATTCAGAGTAGATAGAAGGATGTGCTCAGATTATATACAAACACTGTTCCAGTTTATTGCAGAGACAAAGCAAGTGCATTGGGCGGGTGTGTGTTTGGAATCAGTCTTCCATGGATATTGACAGACAACCGTAATCACTAAACCTCCACACTGCAGGCCCGCTGCAGACACCAGAGTTAGCCTCCAGACAGCTGCATTTTACAAAGGGCTCCAGGGAATTCTAATGCATTCCCCAGGTGAGGAAAAGGCTGTCTCTATGAACTTACACTATTCAGTCCCCATCAAGGAGACATTTAACATAACTCCTACTGACATCTGTTGGTTCCTTGGGGATTACTGACAATATAATAAATCAAGAAAGCAACTTTCCTGGCTATGACCACCCACTGAGAAAAACAGAGACATCCAGAAAACCTGGCTCCCCAAGAATGAACCAAAATCAGAAGTATGACACATCATGTGTAAACATCGAGTGACAAGAGCCAGGTGTGGGAGGAGCCTATCAGCTTACTGAGCTCTCCTAGGTAGGTGGCAGGTAGCTGAATTGGCTGATGGGAGATGGGCCCATCACCCCTTGTTCCCAGAAGGGCAGGCCATCCAACCTCACTAGGACCACAGGACAGCAGGAGTCCCTTAGCTGATCAAGCGTTAAGCGCTTGCACTTCTTGAAATAAAACTTTTCCTTTTCCTACTATATCTCAATCAAGGGCCACACCTCTTTATTTTTTTGCCATGTCTTTCTTCAAATTGAAAATCCCTAATACAGTTTACATACTAAATAGTACTATACGAGCCACTGCGTATATAAGTATATATTATATATATTCTACTATAGCAAGAATGGTCCAAAAGTTGATGAAGTAATGTGGCTCTAGGGGGCTGGAGAGATGGCTCTGTAATTAAGAGCAGTGGCTGTTCTTGCAGAGGACCTGGGTTCGATTCCCAGCACCCACATGGCAGCTAACAACTGTCTGTAACTCCAGTTTCAGGGGATCTGTCACCCTCTCCTGACCTCCACAGGTATTGCATAACACAGGTGCCCTTACATCCATGCACTCAGGAGACAGAGGCAGGCAGATCTCTGTGAGTTTGAGGCCAGCCTGGTCTACAGAATGAACTCCAGGCCAGCTGGGACTAAAGGGAGACCCTGCCTCAAAAAGACACACTCCCCGCCCAAAAAAATTGAATTAAAAAATTAAATTAAATTTAAAAAGTTGCCAATAATGATGGTCACCCTCAGGCTGTAATCATGGTTAACTGAGCCTTAATTTCAAGTGAGCCAAGAGATCAGGGTGACTCTCTGGTAAGGTGCCTACTTCCTGTAAGGGGTGGGGATCCTCACTGCAGAGCATGGCTATAAAAGCCAGTGATGGGCAGGCCAGGGTCAGGCTGCATTCTAGGCTGAGCCAGGTTCTAAGCCTGGCATGCAAGGTCAATACTGTTTTCTTTTTTTATTTTATTTAATTTTTTTTTTAATTTTTTTTATTAATTTTTATTTATTTCTGTATGTGTAGGAATGTACTGCCTGCATGCAAGTTTGTGCACTCGTGTCGTGCAATGTCGCGGAGGTCAGAAGAGGGCGTCGGATTCCCCTGGAACTGGAGTTCTCCTGGAATTGGAGTTTCAGACGGCTCTCGGCCGCCATGTGGGTGCTGGGGATCGAACCCGGGTCCTCTGTAAGAGCGGTCGGCACTCTTAACCGCTAGGCCATCTCTCCAGCCCCTCAATACTGTTTTCTAGTATGGATGCAGGTCTTTCTCATTAAAGCAGTGATAGACAGGTAGGCTACTCTGGTGCTGCACATGGTTACCTTGGTTGTTTCAGGGACTGTGTAAAGTATCCTGGATTTGAAATGGCCGAGTGAGCAGGAGGTGGATCAGAAGGGCCAGATTCGCCGTGTATTCCTTCCCCAGTTCTGTGGTGAATACCCATCCAAGAGAGCCTCCTGGTGCCCTTACTCAAAACCCAATCCCTTCCCTAGAATCCAGGCGCAGAGGGCAGCGGACAAGATAATTTGCTCATGTGAGCAGGGACAGCTGCTCTGTCTAAGTCAGCTCCAGGTCTGCCTCCATAGCTGCTTGGGAGCCCAATGCAGCTATATAAGTCTGCCTGCTCCCCTGGCAAGAGATGCAATGGAGCTCTCTCTTTTGGAGAAAACAGAGACATGGGGAGAACCTGGAGATGACTTGGCCATGCCATGAACAGTAACAGAAGCAACGGAAGTCCAGGAGGCAGTGATCAGCACAGTGAAGGGCCCATCCTTGTCCTCATAAACAAGGGCAAGTATCCCATTCAATCATCTGCTACTTCGTTCACATAGGCCCTCAGGCCAATCCCAGAGACAAGAAAGGAAAGGGCAGCTTCTGGTTGCAGAGGCTGTGACCTCCAACAGCAGCAGAAGGAAGAAAGGGAAAGTTCTAGCAGAGCGCTATGTGGAGAGGTGACTATGAGTCAGTGGAACAGGCAGCCTGGAGACAGCCAGCCACAGGAACCTTTCACCCACTGTTGCCTCAGGTTCTGGAATGGGAAATAAATTAAACTGCTTTTTTATAACCTAGCCCTCACTTGGCTTCCCCAACTGGGACAGAAATTAAGACAGAGCATGGGAGAAATACTTTAATAACACAAATGTCCCAGAAGGTCTCCAAGAATCGGCTACTCTGGATCCCTGGCAATGTCTGTGTTCCTTACAGTCTCTTTTTAATTAGTTTCTCAAGTTTGCGGATGCGGGATGATTCCTGCTCTGGAGTCGGAGCCATGAGAGAGAGTGAGCTGGAGCCGTCGGCCCCGGAGGGCGGGGCAGGGAGCCTCTGGCGCAAAAGTTCCAGCATGCTGCTCTGCTCGCTTCTCTTTAGCCCCTGCAGGGAAAGAGAACAGAGTGAGCATGCTTGGGGGGGGGGGGCACAATGGCCACTACTTGGGCCTGCTGTTAGCCCAGTTTAAACTCTGTAGTCAACAGAGTAACTCCGACTTGAGGACCTCAGTTTCTTCAGGGGAATTACTAGCCCTGCGCAGTAGTCAGGGAGATAAAACCATAAAACCAAGAATGGAAAAATAAGTAACAGAGGAGAGAAAGACAAGAGAAAGAAAAGGACCAAAAAAGATAGAGGGAAGGCTAATCCTCTGCTCTTCTTCCCCCTCCACCAGGGCTCTGCCAGGCAGTGATTCTCACTTAGCCGGGTGGTCCTGCGGAGACTGCAGTCTGTGTGTCCAAGATCAGCTTCCAGGAAAGGCTCCCAGGATGTGGGATGAGGGGTGGGGCCAGCAACCTGCATTCCAAGGTGCCCTTGGGAGCTACAAACACTTTCCACCCCAGGGTGGATAAGAGGTGCAAAACAAGACAGAGCTCACCTTCATGTCCAGTATTTTCTGGAAGGTTTCTGTGTTGCAGTCTGTAAGAAGTTTGATGTAGTTGTCAACAAATACCACCAGCGGTTCATGAGGAGCCATCACCACCTACCCAGGGAGGAGACAGCAGTTGGTCTTAAGAGCCCTTGAGACTACAGGGGAGCATCAGGTCTCACTTGCCAGCTGACCACAAAGACAGTCTGCGAGCCCCTCACACAGCAGCAGCCCAAGCGCAAACACCCCGGTGGCAGGGCAGTTATTTCAGTGGCTGAATCGTCAATGTCGCCCATATTGCTTTCCCATGTATGGGAAAGAGTCTGAATCCCACACCTGAGGAGCCTGAATCCTTCAGCAGGCCTGGGTGGGACCATCTGGGAGGCACTGTGAGCGCTTTCCTGCTCAGGGCATTTCATGGGTGGCAGGGTTCCTTCTGTCTATTACTAAGAGATGGGAGTAAAAGGAACAGATGCCCCTGTATGTTCTCATAAACAAAAGGCCCAAAGTGGCCTCATTCTTTTGAAGACCTGAAATCTGGAATGTTGGTTTACCACACTCATTTAAACTACCAATTAATATACAAGCAGATGGCACCACAGTCTTCAGACTCATTTCCATTTGGTTCTGGAATGTGGCATCTGATTTTCTTCCCCAGTGGGCTGATTTTGTTTTAAATTCCTGCGAATGTACCAGAAAGTGGCAAAGAACAGATCTATCAAAGTCCTTTGCAGTTATTTCCCCAAATGCACTTCATTCCTGTGAGCAGGCCAGCTGGGGGGGCAGCCACCAGCTGCTTCCGGCTTCCCCAGGCCTCGGCTGCTGCAGCTTCGCTCTCCTGCAGTCATCTGCGTCATTCTGGGAAATGGGCCTGAAGCACTTCAGGTGCTGTACTCTCAGCTCTTACCAGGAGGTAACCACTTGCTCTCCAGCCTCCCAGCCTCTTCTAACGAGTCCAGGTGGGAACCAAAGGCAGACACTACAAGTTGCAGACACTCTCCCATCAGCACCCAAAGAACAATCTCTTATTAAATGAAGCTTTAAAAGGCCCATTTGCCAATTAGATTCAGTTACTACAACATCTGTTCCGAGTTCACTTAAAGGTGCCAGGCATGTAAAGCCAAAGAGGCTTCTGGGGAAGGGAGTGACAGCTAGGCCTAAAATTCCTGCTGAGAGATGAAGGGATACCCCCCCCCCCCGCCAGCTTTCTCCAGTGATTCTCAACTCTGCCACCTAACTCCTAGCTGGCTAGTTTTGTAAGAGAATCCAACAGAATTCACTTGTCAGAAAGAATTCCTGATCCCTAACTACACTGATTTTCAACATCAAGAACATGGACAAGCCTTGGGGGCTGGTGGGGATAGCACCGTCCCTGTGTTTTCAAAATCCAAAGTCCCTGGAATAAGGGCTAAAAAACGGGACCAGCCCCTTTGAACAGAGTCCCCAAGGAAGACACAGCCATTACCTTGAGGATCATCTCGGCCCGGGTCATGCCTTTCACGACGATCTTAGTGTAACTGGCAGGGGCCTTCCTCACCACCTGGGAGCCGATGGAAGGGAGGTCGAGCAGGACCATCTTTAGGGAGTGGGTGTCCAGCAGCAGCTGCAGGTCAAGCAGAGCCGAAGGTTACAGTCACCCCCCAGGGACAGAGAGCCTAGTGTGTCCATGCTGAGCAGTCGCATTCTGATGGTATACACATTTTCTCATTACAGAAAACTTGGAAAATAGAACTTCAAAGAAAAAAAAATACAATTCCCACTGTCCAGGAAAAACCTCAGGAAATCAATGTGGTGCTCTTCCTGCTGGTCAGTGTGTGTAGATAAAAGATAAATTGGAGCCGGGTGTGGTGGCGCATGCCTTTAATCCCAGCACTTGGTAGGCAGATCTTTGTGAGTTCAAGGCCAGCCTGGTCTACAGATTGAGCTCCAGGACAGCAGGTACTAAAAGGGAGACCCTGTCTCAAAAATACCACACACACACACACACACACACACACACACACACACACACACAAAGGACATAGCCAGGTGTGGTGATGCACGCCTTTAATCCTAGCACTCAGGAGGCAGAGGCAGGTGGATCTCTGTGAGTTCCAGGCCAGTCTGATCTACATAGCAAGTTCCAGGGTAGCTGGGCTACAGGGAGACCCCGTATAAAACAACAACAAAAAGTTGTTTTTTTTTTTTAGGGCTGGGTGTGGTGGCCTGTACCCTCAGCACTCTGGAGGCAGAGGCAGGCAAATCTTTGTGAGTTTGGGGCCAGCTTGGTCTACCTAGAGAGTTCTAGGCCACCCAGGACTACAGAGAACCTGTCTCAAAAAAAAAAATTATCTATCTATCTATCTATCTATCTATCTATCTATTGATTTTTAAAATGGTTATACAGGGCTGGAGAGAGGCATAGCGGTTAAGAGCACCGACTGCTCTTACAGAGGACCCGGGTTCTATCCCCAGCACCCACATGGCGGCCGAGAGCCGTCTGAAACTCCAATTCCAGAACTCCAGCTCCAGGGGAATCCGAGACCCTCTTCTGACCTTGACCTCCGTGGCGTTGCACGACACAGGTGCACAGACTTGCATGCAGGCAATACATTCATACACATACAGAACTAAATAAAATTAATAAAAAAAAAATTTAAAATGGTTATACAATATGTTGAGTTTGGGGTGTCATACTACTCTCCTATTTACTTTGCTCATAGAGCTTTGTATTCATAACAAACACGGAGTAGACAGCCTTAGCTACCTGTGTACTTGCTCCATCAGTACTAATTCCTTAAGACAAGAGTCTCCAGATGAGGCTAAAGCATCAGGACATTTTGACTGTTCCCAGTACATGTCTGACCCTTTTTCCACATGGAATGCGCCTGCTTACCTTACTACTAGCAGTGCAGATTACACCCTCATTAGCACCACAAACTGTCAGAAAAATCTTACTTATTCATAAGGCAAAAAAGTAATTCAATCGCTGTATTTGGGTTTTTTCTGCACACTATCAAATTCTAACCAAATTTAAGCGTATCTTGGGAATGATCCACATTTTCTTGCTCTTTCCGGCTCTCTTGAGTGCCAATTATCTGGAAGGATATCAGCTTTCCTAGGGGACCAGCTTGGAATGACCCAGGAATGTTTCTTCCCATTGTTTTCATGAGGTCCTGCCCTCATGAAGAAATTTATTGTTCTGATTTTACAGAAGAGAAGATCAGTGTTCCAGAGGTTTAAAAACTTGGAACATGGTGGGGGGGGGGGCTGGAGAGGTGGCTTAGAGGTTAAAGGCACTGGCTGATCTTGGAGAGAACATGGGTTTGATTCCTAGCACCCACATGGTGGCTGACAACCATTTATAACTCCAGTTCCAGGGGGATCTGATGCCCTCTTCTGGCCTCCACTGGCTTTGCATGACACAGGTGTACTTACGTTCATTCAGGCAAAACACTCAGCCACATAACAACTTGCAACACGTATCTCAGGACGGCTAAGTTAGATCCCAGGACGGCTAAGTTAGATGCCCCTGGACAGTTTTGTTTTAGAGCTTTTGTGGTTTTCTGCTGACTCCCAGTGACTAGGAGGGAACAGAAATGGCTGAGGCCAGGGACTTGGGGGTATAGCTCAGTGGCTGAGTTAACACAGTTAGCCAAAAGGTTACTTCTTGGCCTGTTTTAGATGGTCTAGAAGAATGGAATCACATGCCCCTAACCAGACAAAGCAGTGGTGGGTGTTGGATCCCGTGGCCACTCTGATGCCAGTGGTCAAGATGTTCAGGACAAGGCTTGCTGACCTGCCACTGCCTGCTCCTGTTTGGCAGTGCTTCATAATTATAGCTGGCAAGGAAGGGGGTCCTTATGGTCCTGAGAGTCTGGATTCCCTACTTCCCTATACTTGGCTTTGGACAGGAGAATTAATGACTAAACTAATTAATGAGAGATACCATTAGCTTAATGGTAATGGTGATTATAATTTCACCAATGCTATAAGGTTTTGAGAAGACAGTAATGTTTAATTCCAAATAACCCAGAAATATTACTTTCCAAAAGTGGTAAGAAATGCTACCCTAGGGCTGGAAAGATGGCCTAGTGGTTAAGAGTGCCGACCGCTCTTGCAGAGGACCCGGGTTCGATCCCCAGCACCCACACGGCAGCCGAGAACCATCTGAAACTCCAATTCCAGGAGAACTCCAGTTCCAGGGGAATCCGACACCCTCTTCTGACCTCCGCGGCACTGCACAACACGGGTGCACACGTTTGCATGCAGACAGTACATTCATACACATACAGAAATAAATAAAAAATTATTAAAAAAATAATAAAATAAATGCTACCCTAAGGACAGTAATTTCACCCAGAAATGTGTAGTCAAAAGTCTAAACTTCCGGGCGTGGTGGCGCACGCCTTTAATCCTAGCACTTGGGAGGCAGAGGCAGGCGAATCTTTGTGAGTTCAAGGCCATCCTGGTCTACAGAGTGAGTTCCAGGACAGCTGGGGCTACAGGGAGACCCTGTCTCGAAAAGACAAAAAAAAAAAAAAAAAGCTAAACTTTCTTTGAATGTGTATGGTGTGTGTACACGTGTGTGTGTGTGTGTGTGTGTGTGTGTGTGTGTGTGTGAGCATGCCATGGTGTATGTGTGGGGGTCAAAGAACAACCTCAAGTGTGGGTCCTTGCCTTTCACCTTGTTTGGGGTAGTGTCTCTTTGTTGTTCTGGCACTCCATTGTAGCACTAAGGCTAGCTGGGTTATGAACTTCCAGGGATTCTCCTGTCTCTGCCTCTTGCCTTAAGAATGCTAAGATTACAGTTGCTCTGGCTATTGAACTCTGGTCCTTCTGCCTGCACAGCCAAGTGTTTGTATCCTGCAAAGTCTGCAGAGGTCAGAGGACAGCAGCGCTGGATCTCCTGGAACTGGAGTTACAGCCAGTTGTTAGCTACCATGTGGATGTTGAAAATGAACCCAGGTCTTCTGCAGGAGCAGCACAGTGGTCTATCCACTGAGCATATCCCCCAGCCCTAACACTTCCTTTTTTTTTTTTTTTTTTTTTGGGTCTTTTGAGACAGGGTCTCCCGGTAGCCCCAGCTGTCCTGGAACTCACTCTGTAGACCAGGCTGGCCTTGAACTCACAAAGATCTGCCTGCCTCTGCCTCCTAAGTGCTAGAATTAAAGGCGTGTGCCACCACGCCCGGCACTAACACTTCCTTTTAAAAAATATTTTATGGGGCTGGAGAGATGGCTCAGTGGTTAAGAGCATGGACTGCTCTTGCAGAGGACCCAGGTCGATTCCAGCACCCACCAGGTAGCTAAGAACCATCTTTTTTTTTTTTTTGTTTGAGACAGGTCTCCCTGTAGCCCCAGCTGTCCTGGAACTCACTCTGTAGACCAGGCTGGCCTTGAACTCACAAAGATCCGCCTTGAACTCACAAAGATCCGCCTGCCTCTGCCTCCCAAGTGCTAGGATTAAAGGTGTGCGCCACCACTCCCGGCGCTAAGAACCATCTTTAACTCTAGTTCCAGGGGAATCTGACGCCCTCTTCTGACCTCCGCAGCATTGCATGACATGGGTGCACCAACCTACATGCAGACAGTACACTCATATACATTAAATTAAAAAAAAAAAAAGAAAATTTATTTTGCTGGGTAGTGGCATACACCTTTAATCCAGCACTGGGGAGCGAGGAGAGGATCTCTTGAGTTCAAGTCCAGCTGATCTACATAGAGAGATCCAGGACACTGGGGCTGCAGGAGACCCTATCTCAAAAAGACCAAAAGAAATACATTTTTTATTTATTTTTATTTTTTATATAGTTGAGTGTATTGCATGCATGTAAGTGCACTGGTGTCATGCAGTACTCAAAGAGGTTAGAAGAGGATGTTGGATTCCCTAAAACTGGAGTTACAGATGGTTGTTAGCCTCCATAGGGTGTGGAAACTGAACCTGGATCCTATGTAGGAGTAGCCATTTCTCCAGCTGAGAAATTTCTCCAGCCCCTCAGTAATATTTTCTTTTTCTTTTTGGTTTTTTGAGACAGGGTCTCCCTGAAGCCCCAGCTGGCCTGGAACTTGCTATGTAGACCAGGCTGGCCTTGAACTCACAGAGATCAGAGATCCACCTGCCTCTGCCTCCCAAGTGCTGGGAGTAAAGGCATATGCCACCACACCCAGCTCAGTAATATTTTCTTAATCGAAGATCCACATAACCAAGAGGCACAGTTATGTGTGCCTCTTGGCAGGCAGAGGCAGGAGGACTACAAGTATGAAGCTAGCTTGGTCTATCTAGCAACTTCTAGAATAGCACCAGGGCTACAAAGGGAAATTCTTGCCATTAAATTGGTTACTTTCTGTGCCACTATGACCAAATACCCTCAAGTTAAGAAAGGAAAGATTTCAGGGCTGGAGAGATGGCCTAGCGGTTAAGAGCACCGACCGCTCTTGCAGAGGACCCGGGTTCAATCCCCAGCACCCACATGGCGGCCGAGAACCGTCTGAAACTCCAGTTCCAGGAGAACTCCAGTTCCAGAGGAATCTGACACCCTCTTCTGACCTCTGAGGCATTGCACGACACGGGTGCACAGACTTGCATGCAGACAGTATGTTCATACACATACAGAAATAAATAAAATTAATAAAAAAAATTAAAAAAAAAAAAGAAAAGAAAGGAAAGATTTCTTTTGACTAATGGTCTCAGAGGGATCAGTCTCAGGTTGCTTGGCCCCAGCTGCCTGGGGGAAACATGATAGTGGCAGGAGTGTGTGGCAAATGAGAAGCACAGAGAGGACCACAGCAAGACACAGCCCTCAGCAACGGGCCCTAGTGACATACTTCTATCATGTACCTCCTCAGTCTCTACAGCCTTTTAAAAAAAGCACTACCGGGGCTGGAGAGATGCCTAGCGGTTAAGAGCACTGAATGCTCTTGCAGAGGACGTGGGTTCGATCCCCAGCACCCACATGGCAGCTGAGAACCGTCTTTAACTCTAGTTCCAGGGGAATCCAATGCCCTCTCCTGACCTCCGCGGCACTGCGCGACACGGGTGCACCAACCTACATGCAGACAATACACATACATAAATAAATAAAAATTAAAAAAAAAAAAAAGCACTACCAGGGACTGGAGAGATGGCTCAGAGGTTAAGAGCCCTGGCTATTCTTGTAGAGGACCTGAGTTCAGTTCCCAAGACTCACATGGTAGCTAGCAACTGTAACTCTAATTTCAGGGGATCCAACGTCCTCTTCTGGCCTCTGAAAACATTGCATGCATGTGGTGCACTTACAAGTATTCAAAACACTCATATACATGAAGTAAAAATAAAAATTTAAAAAGCACTACCAGCTAGGAACAATGCACTTAACATATGAGCCCAGACAGGACATTTCATATTCAATCCCTAACACTCATGTTAAAAAAAACCCCTTCCCTGGGGCTGGAGAGATGGCCTAGCGGTTAAGAGCACCTACTGCTCTTGCAGAGGACCCGGGTTCGATCCTCAGCACCCACATGGAGGCTGAGAACTGTCTGTAACTCCAATTCCAGGAGAACTCCAGTTCCAGGGGAATCCGACGCCCTCTTCTGACCTCTGCGGCATTGCACGATACGGGTGCACAAACCTACTTGCAGACAGTACATTCATACACATAAAAAATAAATAAAATAAAATAAAAAACCTTCCCTGTACCCACTGTCTGCAAAAGCAAAGGACTGGAAACAACCAAGTGTACATAAAAAACAGAATGAATAAACAAATGATGGCATATTTACACAATAGAAAGTGATACTGAAATTAGAATGAATGAACACAAATGACATATATCAACATGAATAAATCTCAAGGAAAAAAACACTAAAAAGGAAAGAAGGGAAATGATATGTACAATACGATTTATATAAAGCTTAGAAATAAGCAAAACAAAACCATGTATCATTTGGAAATATATACACATATAAAATACCCAAACACATATGGAAATGTAGAAATCAAAATCAGAACAGTGTTTACTTCTGGGCATAATGGGCTTGAAAAAGGGAAGGGTGGGAATCCACAAGGGGCTTCAGTAAGAAGTGTAATGATTTATAGATCCAAAGCAAACCTGGGCAGAGGTCACAGGTTTTCTTTTAAGTATGATTTTTGAGACCTGGCAAAGATTCAACTTTGTCTTCCATGTAGCAAATTATAAGAGCCTTGTCTGTCAAAATCAAAGCCATGTCCCAACATTTATGTGTTGGTAGGGAAAAAAAAGATTCTATTTAAAAATATCTGGGGATATTTCCTACTTTTTCTGTTTCCCAGAGATATGTTATACACATAAAAAATTGTACTGTCTTAAGTGACAGGAAGAGTTTTGAATGAACCAGACACAATTATCTAGTATATTCCATATCTTTTATTTTTTTCAGTTTTTGAGACAAGGTCTCCCTCTCAGCTGGCCTGGAACTTGCTCTGTAGACCAGGCTGGCCTTGAACTCACAGAGAACCGCCTGCCTCTGCCTCTGGGATAAAAAGCACGTGCTAGCCTGGCGTGGTGGCGCACACCTTTAATCCTAGCACTTGGAAGGCAGAGGCAGGCAGATCTTTGTGAGTTCAAGGCCAGCCTGGTCTACAGAGTGAGTTCCAGGACAGCTGGGGCTACAGGGAGACCCTGTCTCGAAAAGACCAAAAAAAAAAAAAAGAAAAAGAAAAAGAAAAGCGTGTGCTACCACTCCCGGCTGTATATTCCATACCTTAGGGAGATATGACACTTTCTTATTTATTTATTTATTTTTTATGTGTATGAATGTACTGTCTGCATGTAGGTTGGTGCACCCATGTCGTGCAGTGCTGCAGAGGTCAGAAGAGGGTGTCAGATTCCCCTGGAACTGGAGTTAAAGAAGGTTCTTAGCCGCCATGTGGGTGCTGGGAATCTAATCCGGGTCCTCTGCAAGAACAGTCAGTGCTCTTAACCGCTGAGCCATCTCTCCAGCCCGAGATATGACACCTTCATTCCTTGATCAGTCACAATAAAATTCTGACTTTGTCAGATAGCTGAAGAGATAAAATCTTTGCTCTTGGGTTTTACAGGAAGAAGCAATGTCATCAGAAAAGATGGGAAGTGTTGTTACTGACTTAGCAGCTGTTTATGCAAGTAGGAGATAAAAGGTATCATTTATTGTGAGTTATCTGCTGGTTTCACCTTGAAAACAGCTGGTCCCTCAGCTTAAGCACAAAGCACTGAGCAAGAGGTGGCCACTGACAAATGTGTTTGCATCTTGAAGGTGATTTGGGGGACTACAAACTGGATAGCAGCTGTGCTCAGGAAAGATCATCACCCAGGAAAGGAAACCTTCAAAGGGCCCCTCGCTCCTTTAAAAATATATTATTTTTATTTTGTGTATGAATGTATTGCCTGCATGCATGTAAATGCACCCATGTCATGCAAAGCCTGTGGAAGGCAGAAGCATTGGATTCCCTGGAGTTAAAGGTTGGTCGTGAGGCACCAGGTGGGTGCTGGGAACTGATCTTGGGTCCTCTGCAAGAGGACCATGCCCAGTTTGAAAGGATTTTATTTTATTTATTTATTTATTTGTCTTTTTTTTTTTGGGGGGGTCTTTTTGAGACAGGGTCTTCCTGTAGTCCCAGCTCTCCTGGAACTCACTCTGTAGACCAGGCTGGCCTTGAACTCACAAAGATACGCCTGCTTCTGCCTCCTAAGTGCTAGGATTAAAGGCGTGCACCACCATGCCCGGCATACATTTTATTACAATAAAAGAAAATGTCAAGACGGTACGTATCCAGAAATATTCTTCTTTGTGGTACTAAGGATTGAACCCAAGGCCTGTGTACACTAAGTGTGCACTGTACTGTGAGCTATCTTCCCAACCCTTGATATGGTGTATAATGATAACCCAAAGCAGGCCTGGGACAGTGGCAGCACATACTTATCATCTTAGCACTCAGCAAGCTGAAGCATGAGGTTTGTGAATTTGAAGTCATCCCTGGGTAACACAGTAAGACCTTGTCTCAAAAGCAAACCAAATCAAATCAAAGCAAACCAAACCAAACCAAACCAAACCAACAAAGAAAATACACAAAGGAAAAGAAAGCAACTTCAGAGACATAAAGTATATTGCTCAAAGAACTTCGGAGCATTAAGAAAAGTTGAGAGGGGGCTTTTAAGAGTGCCTGGTTCAATTCTCTAATTGAAAATGGACACTGAGTCCAGAGCAGGCAGGCATTTGTCCATGATCTTAGGGACCATCAACAGCAGAGTGAGGACTGGTCCATGAGTCTCTTTTCCCTGCAACACACTGTGCTGTTTTCCCTAGGGTAAGCTTAGACAAATGGATCTAGTTTCTGCTGTGTGCTCAGTCATAAAAATGACCTCAGTCATAAGATTAATTAAAGACCCTGCAAATCCCACAAGGTCCTCCCAAAATCACAAACTAGCAAGAAGCATTACAAATACAGGAACGGTTCAATTCCAAGTGCCCTTCAACTGCTCAAGAGGACTCTGGGGCCCAAAGATAAATAACTCACTATGTGTACTAATCAAGACAAGAAGAGCGAGCAGAAAAGGGTTTCCTTTCTGATTTCTGACATCAGTTTTGAAGCCTAACTTTAATTTAGGATCTAGCACCTTTGTGACAGGAGACACAGCTGAGATGAGGCAGTCTTAGTTTTGAACCTACAGCTTTTGAAGCAGAACAGGTTTCTGCCAATGAGCACCTATTACCTTTTTTTGGTTTTTTTGGTCTTTTCAAGACAGGGTTTCCCTGTAGTCCTAGCTATCCTGGAATTCACTCTGTAGACCAGGCTGGCCTTGAACTCACAAAGATCCACCAGCCTCTGCCTCCCAAGTGCTAGGATTAAAGGTGTGCACCACCATGCCCGGCTTTTTTTTTTTTAATCTTTTTTTTAAAGCATTTTTAAAATTTTATTTATTTATTTATTTATTTATTTATTTATTTATTTATTTATTTAGTCTTTTTGAGACGGGGTCTCCCTGTAGCTCTGGGTGTCCTGGAACTCACTCTGTAGACCAGGCTGGCCTTGAACTCACAGAGATCCGCCTGCCTCTGCCTCCCAAGTGCTAGGATTAAAGGTGTGCACCACGACGCCCGGCAAATTTTATTTATTTTTTATGTGTATGAGTGTACTGTCTGCATGTAGGTCTGTGTACCCGTGTCGTGCAATGCTGTGGAGGTCAGAAGAGGGCGTCGGATTCCCATGGGACTGGAGTCAAAGACAGTTCTCAGCCGCCATGTGGGTGCTGGGGATCGAACCTGGATCCTCTGCAAGAGCAGTCAGTGCTCTTAACTGCTAGGCCATCTCTCCAGCCCCCGGCTTTTTTTTTTTAAAGACTGTCTTCCTAGCAGCCCCAGCCCTCAGCTGGCCTGGAACTTGCTATGCAGACCAGGCTCACAAAGATCTGCCTGCCTCTGCCTCCTGAGTGCTGGAATTAAAGGTGTGCACCACCATATCTGGCTTCAGTTAACTTTTTTATTTTAACGATTTGGTTATTTGTGTGTAAGTGTGTGTAGAGTGTGTGTGTGTGTGTGTGTGTGTGTGTGTGCGCGCGCGCGCGCACGTGCATGTGCAAACATGCACGCAAATGCCCAAGGAAGCCAAAGGGATCATCAGATCCTTTGGAATCAGTTACAGGCGGCTGTGAGCCCTTGACATGGGTGCTGGGAACTGAACTTTTTTTTTTTTTTTTTTTGGCTTTTTTCGAGACAAGGTCTCCCTGTAGCTCCAGCTGGCCTGGAACTCACTCTATAGACCAGGCTGGCCTTGAACTCACAGAGATCCGCCTGCCTCTGCCTCCTGAGTGCTGGGATTAAAGGTGTGTGCCACCACACCGAGCTGAATTTTCTTTTAACAATTAAAAAAGTTATTTTATGTGTATAAGTGTATTGCCTGAATGAATTTAAGTACAGCTATGTCATACAGTGCCCACAGAGGACAAAAGAGGGTGTTGGATGCCCTGGAACTGGAGTTATGGGCAGTTGTTAGCTGCCATGTGGGTGCTGAGATTCAAACCAGGTCTTCTGCAAGAACAGCCAGTGCTCTTAACTGTGGAGCCAGTTCTCCAGCCCCTGAATCTTTGTTTTTTACAAGAGCAGCAAGTAGTGGTAGCTGAGACATCTTTCCGCTCTCCTGTTAACGTCTTAGTTCCTCAAATCCTGCTGCCTGAGTGAACAAGCCTCTTAGCTATAGCATGGCTTAGGTATTAGAGTCCAGATGCCAGGGAAAGCCTTGTCCAGCTAATCCTGAACTTCATATGGGAGTCCTTTGAGGGCCATACTGCCCTTCAGTCCCCATTTTGGACTAGCCCAGGCTGGCCTGTGGAGTCCTGTCTCTTGTTAGTTACTTATCTTTGCATGGGTCTACAAAATAAAACTTCAGTTCTATCAGATGGGTTTCTCACCCACATGTTAAAGAACAAGTGAAAACTGCCCAAACTAATAGTGTTCCTCAGATAGGAGCTTTGGGTAGGAATTGATTAGCTAATACTTTATTTTGTTATTTGAGGCAGGCGTCTTACTGTGAAACCCAAGCTGTCCTTGAATTCACCATCCTTTTGCTTCTGCTTCCTGAATGCTGGGGTTATAGATGTTTACCTTTCTTTCTTTCTTTCTTTCTTTCTTTCTTTCTTTCTTTCTTTCTTTCTTTCTTTCTTTCTTTCTTTCTTTCTTTCTTTCTTTCTTTCTCTCTCTCTCTCTCTCTCTCTCTCTCTCTCTCTCTCTCTCTCTCTCTCTCCCTCCCTCCCTCCCTCCCTCCCTCCCTCCCCACCTCTCTTTCTCTCTCTCTCTTTCTCTTCTTTTTCTTTTTCTTTCTTTGAGACAGAGTCTCGTTATGTAGCTTTGGCTGACCTGGAACTCCCTTTTAGACCAGGCAGGCTTTGAACTCACAGAAATCCAGCTGCCTATGACTACCAAGTGTTGGGACTAAAGGCATGCACCACCATATCTAGTTAATTTTCTTTTACAAAGAAAATTTACAAATCAGTGGAAAATAGACATGACATGAGACTTAGGTGACAGCATCAAAGCTACCATGGCCATTAGACATAAAACTAGTCTGCAAGGATTGGGCAAAGCTACAAACTCATGGAAAACATGTTCCCAGTGAGTCAGCTTTGTATTCTAGGGCCTTTGTCAAGTCTGCAGACAGAAATGTAACTGAGACTGCGAAAGCTGCTCCCAGGACACAGATCTTAATCACTCCACATCCTCTCAGATCGCACACCACGATGGGGTGCAGAGTGGGTTCCTGGTAAACATGTGCTAATGAAACTGGAGCTGGCATGTTCGGGCATCATTCTGAAGCTTCAGGCGGAGAAAATGAGCTCTGGGCTCAGGACACACAAAGGTCAGGATTTCAGAACACTGACTGCTGCAGTCGGGTCCAGCTGCTGTCTGACTTGTACAGCCTCCCAGGGAGTTTTCTGAGACAGCATTTTGATTCTGGCTAGCGCTGGTCAGCTAGACAGCTGAGGGCAAGCACTGACTTCTTCACACAGGCTACGTGTGGAAGAGGTATTAGAGAAGATGAGCAATGAAACAGAATCAAGGTCATGTCCCAGTCTTAGGAAGCTTAAAGTGAATAGGAGCTAATACTTGATGAGGGCTGACATGTGCCAGACCTGAGCCAAATACTACAGGTACTGACTTTTAGTTTACTACTACTACTACTACTACTACTACTACTACTATTATTATTATTATAGGTCTTTTTGAGACAGGGTTTCCCTGTAGCCCCAGCTGTCCTGGAACTCACTATGTAGACCAGGTTGGCTTTGATCTGTCTGCCTCTGCCTCCCCTCCCAAGTGCTGGGATTAAAGGCATGCACCACCAAGCCCAGACTATTATGTTTTTAAAGACAAGGTTTTATTTTGTAGTCCAGGCTGGTTCATCAAATTCACAGTCTTCCTGCCTCAGCCTCCTGTATGCTGAGATTACAAGTGTGTGCTACCACGTAAGACTCCCTATTTTGCTTAATCCTCACAGCTACTTTATGAGGTGGTACTAAGCTAATTTTAAAGACAAAGAAGAGTAAGTGCTGCAAAGTTAAGTAACTTGTCTGTGGACAAAGAGATGCAATGTTGCAGACACAGGATCCAGCCTCTAACCATTGTGGTTCCAGAGCTAATGGCCTGAATGCTCATAATATCTGCTTTCATAAAGGCTACTTGACAATAGGAAGATAAAAATCATGCTGCACTTAGAATCAAGAGACCTTGCTATTCATGTCCCAGCTTCTAACACTTCATGAGTGACCATAAGGCAGCACAGCACACATTAACTTGCCGTCTTACTGAGGCACAACAGAGACTGACACAGCCAAGGAGCCACAAGGAAAGGCCACTGAACTGTGAAAGGGCTCACCCTCTACTGCACTGCCTTGCTTGGCATGAAGGAGGATTTACAGAAATGTCTTGATTTACATAATTTTTTTTTTTTTTTGTCTTTTTGAGACAGGTTCTCCCTGTAGCCCTAGCTGGCCTGGAACTCACTATGTAGATCAGGCTGGCCTCGAACTCACAGAGATCTGTCTGCCTCTGCCTTCTAAGTGCTGGGATTAATGGTGCACCACCACACTTGGCCAATTTACATAATCTTATATATTATCTAAGAGCTCTAGAGAAGACTCATTTTAGTGAACAAGAATTGCTCTTGATTAGCCCATGAATAGTTTGTCTTTAAGTAGTGTTTTGAAAGAATTAGGGACTGAATATTATTTTTTCTTTCTTTTGTGTGCGTGTGCGTGCGTGCGTGTGTGTGTGTGTGCGCGTGTGTGTGTATGTGCACCTTTGTATAGTTGTAAGTGTGTATGTGTTGGGGGGTCAGCAGCTGACACTAGGTATCTTCCCCAATACCTCTCTACCTTGTTTGTTTCTTTGTTTGGAGATAGGGTCTCCTAGCAGCCCCAACTAGGCTGGAATTTGCTATGTACATAGGCTGGCCTCAATATCACAGAGATCTACATGCCTCTGTTGGGATTAAAAGTATATACTGTAGGGCATGGTGGCACACGCCTTTAATCCTAGCACTTGGGAGGCAGAGGCAGGTGGATCTTTGTGAGTTCAAGGCCAGCCTGGTCTACAGAGTGAGTTCCAGGACAGCTGGGGCTACAGAAAGACCCTGTCTCGAAAAGACCAAAAAAAAAAAAAAAGTATATACCACCATGCCTGAGTCTGTACCTTCCTTTTTGAGACAGGTTCTCTCACTGAACCTGGAGCGGTTTGTCAGCAAAGCTTAGAGATCCTCCTGTTCAGCCGCCCCGTGCCAAAACTTTCTGTGTTTTTCTTTAATTTTGTGTATGTGTATGTGCACCTGCTTGTACATGCACACTGGCATGTGGCACCCACAGAGGCCAGAAGAGGGCATTGGTTCTCCTAGAACTAGAGTTACAGGTGGTTGTGAGCTATTGGTATAGGTGCTGGGAACTGCACCTGGGTCCTCTGTAAGAGCTGCCAGTCCTCTGAGCCACTGAGCCATCTCTAGCACCTTCACTCTTTTTTTTTTTTTAATGACATCTTATTTATTTTTTTGTTTGTTTTCGGTCTTTTTTAATTTATTTTTTATGTGTATGAATGTACTGTCTGTATGTAGGTTGGTGCACCAGTGTCGCGCAATGCCACGGAGGTCAGAAGAGGGTGTCGGATTCCCCTGGAACTGGAGTTCTCCTGGAATTGGAGTTAGAGACGGTTCTCAGCTGCCATGTGGGTGCTGGGGATCGAACCAGGTCCTCTGCAAGAGCAGTCGGCGCTCTTAACCGTTAGGCTATCTCTCCAGCCCCAGCACCTTCACTCTTATTTTTTTTTACACTCTTTTTATGTGGGTTTTGAGCATCAAACTCAGGTCCTCATCCTTGCACAGCAAGCACTTTATTGACTGAGCCATCTCCCCAGTCCCAGATTTTCTTTTTGAAATCACTTAAAAGCATTCCCAAAACTTAAACTGCCCAAATTCTAGATGGCCTGAATAGGTGGAACTGAAAAGAGTCAACTTTGCGCTAGTATATAAATCAGTTTATCAGGCTCTGGGGGATATGTACTAAGTTATTTATTTTTTTTGAGACAAGGTCTCACTATGTAGCCCAAGCTGGCATTGAACTCAAGATCTTCCTGTCTTTAGTGTCCTAAAAGCTGGAATTACAGACATGTGGCACCATGTTCTATCAGAGGTACTGTCTTAAAGCATAGAATTCAGGTGAGGAGAGGGGAGCCAATCAAAGCACCTTCCTGGATGAAGGGATAGTTGTAGCTTCTCTCTGGTTGAACTCTCAGGTAGTCTCTGCTCAGGTCTACTCAGAGCCTTGGCTTAACTTGGAACATTGCCTCTTGTCCTCTCCAGTGCCAGCCTTGAGAGAAAACTCTGACTACCTAATCTAAAGCCCTTACTCTCTCATGCCCCTAAGATACTGTTTCCTCTAACCTTGTTTTGTACCTTTCAGTATACCTGCCTGGTTGAGATTATCTTCTAAGTGATCTGCTAATTTTCATGTCTATCTCTTCCCATGAGAATGTAACATCCCCAAAGAGGTCTGTTCCATCCTATTCACTATATAGACCCTGAACGTAGAACCATGGTTGCTACTTAGCAGGTAACAACAGCAACTGTAAAATTAAGTTGGGATGATTAAGTTGGGAAAAAGTGGCTCCCAGGCATGGCGGTTTATGTCTATAATCCTACCCAACACTTGGGAGGCTGAGACAGGAGGACCACTGCACATCTGAGGCCAGCCTGGGCTACAATGTGAGAGCCTATCTCAAAAACCAAAACAAAGTGGCCATAGTGATCATACTGTTCCTGCACAAGAAAAATCAGACGTTACCTCTTCAGATTGGATCTATCCTAGGGATGTGTTAGATCTGTGACAAAGCTGTAAAGTGAAGGCCCGAAGTTCATCTCACCTGTTCTGCTCCCACCATGCTAATTGGCTTGCACTTGAAGAGGTGGGTGATGAATTTAGGAATGAAGGAGCTGTAAATAAAAAAGTGACAAATTAAGCTTATATTCTTTCCAGGAAAAGAGCTGCAGAGGGGCTAGAGAGATGGCCTAGCGGTTAAGAGCACCGACTGCTCTTGCAGAGGATCCGGGTTCGATCCCCAGCACCCACATGGCGGCTGAGAACCATCTTTAACGCCAGTTCCAGGGGAATCTGATACCCTCTTCTGACCTCCACAGCATTGCATGACACGGGTGCACCAACCTACATGCAGACAGTACATTCATACGCAGAAAAAAATAAATTAAAAAAAAAATTTAAAAAGAAAAGAGCTGCAGAAACTGAAATCAAGGTAGACACCATTGTGTCCTATACTATCAACCACTGCCTTCTCTTTCTCCAACTTTATCTCCAATTTTGCTTAGGTAAGCACAGCCTTGGGATTCTGGGAAAAATCTCATCCCATCTTGAGCTATAGAGGTGAATTAGTTCTGTTTGTGGTGCAGGGGATGTAACCCAGTCCTCCTGAGCTTCAGCCAGTTCCATTGGTTACTCTGGTCCTGAGGGTGAACATGCTCTATGCTGGTCCAATCAGCTAGAGGGAAGGGCCTCACAGCAAGGCTGCTGTGAGACCTTCTCCTTCCTTAAGGTACTGTTGAGTTTGGATATAACATATATACCTGTCATTCTACACAATATCCTACATGGTTTTTTTTTTGTTTTTTTTTTTTTTGGTCTTTTTGAGACAGGGTCTCCCTGTAGTCCCAGCTGTCCTGGAACTTGCTTTGTAGACCAGGCTGGCGTTGAACTCACAGAGATCCGCCTGTCGCAGCCTCCCAAGTGCTAGGATTAAATATCCTACATCTTAATGACATCATTGTACCCTATTCTCTCTTTTTTTTTTTATTTTTATTTTTTCCCCATTCTCTCTTTTTAAAAGATTTATCTGTGTGTACATGCATGTGGGTACCATGGAGGTCAGAAGAAAGCATCAGATCCCCAGAGCTGGAGTCACTGGTGCTTGTAGGTTGCCCCAGGTGGGTGCTAAGAACCAGGCTCAGATCCTCTTCAAGAGCAGCAAGCATTCTTTTTTGTTTATTTGTTTTTTTTTTAAGACAGGGTCTCCCTTTAGTCCCAGCTAGCCTGGAGCTCACTATGTAGACCAGGCTGGTCTTGAACTCATAGAGATCCACCTGCCCTGCCTCTGGAGTGCTAAGACTAAAAGTGTGCACCAACATTCTTAACTACAGCTTCTTAACTACAGCATTCTTAACTACAGCTCACCTCTCCCACCCCTACAGCAACCACTATCAAGTTTGTCCTACCTACCTCTAGACTTGGGATTATGTGAAATTTAAAATTCTACCTTGCCATGCAAGTCAGTGTGAGTCAGGGCTTCTATTACTAGTAGATGAAAACATCCCAATAGCTGTAAGAATGGAAGAAGCATAGGTAGTTATAGGGCCTTAAAAGCAAAACCAGGAAAAAATAGATAAATAAATAAATAAATAAATAAATACATAAAAGCATGACATGGGTGCACAAACCTGCATGCAGACAGTACATTCATACATATACAAAAATAAATAAAATTAAAAAAAATAACTAAAAAAAAAAAACCAGGAAATAATTGCTAAGGCAATAATTATCAGATCAAGAAACAAAATTATAAGATCTTCTGCTTGTGAGCACCGAGGGATAACCCGGGCCAGGTGAGCTGGTGCTGCGCTTTGGAGGGAGTAACATTCCAATAAGTCAGGAGAGCCTTTCAGAAAAAAACTGCATGATACTGAGTCAAGACAATTGGGCTATATGATGTAGACCAAAAGCTGTAGAAAGTAGACATGTGTAAAAGTGGGCAAGATCTCAAGTAAGCTGACCTAGGGCCAAGGGGGGAGGATGGAAAGGAGCAGAGTTTCCACAGGCCAGCTGCTACCTGCCTCCTCACTCTGCAGTGCTGCATCCAGGCTTGCATCCTCCTTCAGTTTCCCTATCTTTTCCTGCACGCTGTACTCACTCTAATAGCTAAGGACTTCTGAGCAAGTTCATGGAATAGAAGTGGTTCAGCATAGTAGGTTAGAGAAGCCATCTGTGGTTCAAACTGCAGTTTCATCAAGAGGCGACTTCAGTGTCTCACTAAGGGAGGCTGCTGTTGGAAGCAATGCAGCCACAGATGGACTTGGATTGGTGGGGCAGGAAGGGAAGTTATAGGAAAAGAATGTGAAGCAAAGAGGTCAGATCCAGCAGCAGGCCTGCTGGTCAAGAGGGAGGATGGACAAGGGGCTATCTGGAAAGGTTTCTTCAGAACATAAAAAATCTGAGCCAAATGTGAGGCTGGATTTGTGACTCATCACAACTGTATACATAGCTTGTTACCTAAACTACTTACACTAAAGTATACTGTGGTTGTGCCCTTGAACTGCCTCTGTGCTAGACAACAGGGAAACACAGGGGTGACCTAGACACATTTTTAGAGAAAAAAAATCACAGCAATGTCATGGGTCATGACCAAGGTCATCAGGATGGAGGTGGTGGCTGCTCTTGGCTTAAGTCTCATCACCACCCCACCTAAGGCTTTGAGAAATAGGCTGACATCTCCCAAGGATGAGAGGGTACCATGGATTAAAACAGAAATACTTTCTAGCTTAGCTTTCCCAGGTTAAACTTTTCCAGATGTGGCTGATGAGCATCCTATTCCCAGAGCACTCAATGTGACCTTAATAATAAAGTTAAAGGGCACGGTGAGAATGTGAGGCTGATGTTTGGATGGGCTAAGCAATGGACTTCTTATTTACTTTGACCCTAACTCAATCGGACCCTTGGGCACCCACAATGGAGATTCTGAGTCACAGTAAATTTTTACAGAGACACTTCTAGCAGTGGTTACAGGGAATGTCACAATGTGATTTATCAGCAATACTGTTGTTAGCATACATTAATGTGCACCCAGAGAGAGAAGGGAATGTCAGCTCCAGGTCCATCTGCTGTGCTGCAAACATAAACGCTCCTAGGGGAGTTGGCTCTAGCTTTCCTGATAAGGTAGAAACTAAAGCTAGCTCTATAGCTACTCTGTAATTGTTGCTCCTTGGAGATTTATTTATGTCAGAGGGAGAAAAGTCTAATTGAATACAAACAGGGAGAGATTTGAGGAAGAGAGAAACTTGGAGTCCTAAGTCACCAGTTGGGACCTGGATGAGAACAACTCAAATACGGTAGCTTGGACAGCACTGACCTTCCATAAGCTATTCCCTGAACAACTTGTCAAATGGTGTGTATGATAATTAGTCAGAGGAGACATTGGCCCTCATCACTGCCTGGCCTCCTGGGAAATAGTGTTAGAGCCAGATGCTGACTGGCAAAGGGCCAAGCTACTTCCTTGCTTCAAAACTCAAGCCAGAAGTGGCCACACACGAGTACGTGACAGGAAGGAATGAAACTCAGGGCTCACTCTATGCACCTCGGTAACAAAGCTCCCCAACATGCTCTTCCCAATTTCTAGTACTTTCCCTGAACACAAGAATATCCACAGGTTGGATAAATCCTGGCAGCTACAATAATAAGCATCATGGAGGAGGAGGAAGAAAAGGCTCAAAACACAGAACCGATGGGTCTAACCTTAGAAAATCCTTAGAAAATTAATGCTGGGCGTGGTGGCGCACACCTTTAATCCTAGCACTCTTGCAGAGGCAGGAGGATCTTTGTGACTTCAAGGCCAACCTGGTCTACAGAGTAAGTTCCAGGACAGCTGGGGCTACAGGGAGACCCTGTCTTGAAAAGACCCCCCCAAAAAAATTTAATTAAGTCAGAGATAAAGTGCATACATTAGACCACCAAAAAATAAATTAATTACTCAAACCTGGGCAAGGAGTGGCTGTTGGTCTACATGGCTCAGAACAGCAGGCTCTTCCAACTTATTTCTGTTTGCTTCCATGTGGCTAATGACTCTCTGTTACTGTATATGGACCTCAAGTAGCGCATGTGCTTTTGTCCATTATGATTATTAGTTTGCCTGTAGGTACCAGAATACGCCCAGCTGAGAGGTAGGATACCTGGACTGTGAGCATGTTGGATGGTTAAGTATGATATTAAAATAACCTAGTTGAGCATACCAGAATCACTGTAGTACTCTCCTAATCCCAAGAGTGACACCCAGGATCAACTACAGACTTCTGTCAAGGTGAATCAGTGGCTTTGCCAACTGACTTTTTCAACTCTTGTGGTGGATGTGGCTCTGGGCAGATGGCATGTGTGCATTTCTGGTCTCCTGGTTATTTATACTAGGAAATTAAAACTGCTCTAAAACAGAAAGTAATATTAAGGAAACAGAAACAACTGGTCATGGTGGTGCATGCCTTTATTTTATTTTATTTTTATTTGTTTCTTTTTTTGTCTTTTTGAGACAGGGTCTCTCTGTAGCCCCAGCTGTCCTGGAACTCACGCTGTGTGCATGCCTTTAATTCCAGCACTCAGGAGGCAGAGGCAGGCAGATCTCTGTGAGTTCAAGGCCAGCCTGGTCTATAGCAAGTTATAGGACAGCTGAGGCTAAAGGGAGACCCTAGAAAGAAAGAAAGAAAGAAAGAAAGAAAGAAAGAAAGAAAGAAAGAAAGAAAGAAAGAGAGAAAGAGAGAAAGAGAGAAAGAGAGAAAGAGAGAGAGAGAGAAAGAAAGAAAGAGAGAGAAAGAGAGAAAGAGAGAAAGAGAGAAAGAGAGAGAGAGAGAGAGAGAGAAAGAAAGAAAGAAAGAACTTAAGACTTACTTTGCAAATTTAATGCAGAACTGTGTGAAGTATTTCCGAGTGGAAGCCAGGTTGTCACGGATGATGGGGACATTCTGCTTAATGTGAAGAATGACAGAAGTGACATAGGGGCTCTGGTCACCAACATGCTCCACATTCTGCCACTGCATCTGAAATTGAAACAGAACAAGACCAGGCTTTAGACCCTCTGCAGGAGAATAGTGTCAACTGTTACTGGGGAAGGGGGTGGTAGAAATTAGGCTACCACCTGGTATCATGGGACTTTACTTCTGTCTTGGGCCATTTACTGTATCACTTCTGTGAAACAGTAACTGTTTGTAAGTAAAAAGCCAGCATGTCCCGTGACCCCGACGTACCGTGGACCGCAGGCCCCTCCACTTTCCCACTGCTCTCTCCATGCTTTCAGCAGCCTTCTCTTCCCATCAAAGCAGCAGTCTTGTAAGGCACCCTCACTATCTCACAAGGCAGAGGATCTTTTCAAACCCACAGAGAGATACCACCACCAAGGAGCAGAGAACAGGGGACGGACGGCTACTTCAGGCTATAGGACAGGAGACCCAGGAGGTGGCTGGCCTAAACAAGGTGAAACTGAGAGGATTAATTCACATAATTCCTTCAAGTGAACTGGGAGAAGTTCAGGATTCTTTTTATTGGGGGAGGTGGTTCTTGAGACAAGGATTTCACTTTGTAGCCCAGGATGCCCTGAACCTCCTGCCTCAGATTCCCAAGTGCTGGGATTAATAGGCACGATCCACTGCATCCAGCTACAAAACCAAAACCCAAAACCACTGTGGCTTTTTTTCCTTTTTTTTTTTTTTTCCTAGGTAATGGAAATCAAACCCAGGTCCTTGAACAAGCTAGGCAAGTGCTCTAGCATTGAGCTACATCCCCAGCTCTAAGTTCTGGATTCTTCTAAAGGAAACTAGAAATGGCTCGATGTATGAGGCTTGCTTTGATAACCAGGGACTGGGTGCAGACGAAGCCTGATTAATGAAGCTGAAGGACAGGGACTTGGGGTCACTATGTTTTCTGTACTTTGAATACATTTGAAATTTTCCATGATCAAAACATTTAAAAGGTGTGTATGTAGCATTCCATTTTGAAACTTCTAGGATTCTGGCAGGATTAACAGAGAGAAAGGGAAGAAAATCTCAGACAGACCCCAGAGGATAGCAGAAGTTCGTGACATATGGAGCAGGGCAGGAAAAAGATGCAAGGCCTGCAGGTGGCTGGATCAGGGGAGATGAGCACCACGGCAGGGCCAGGGTGGTCTTTGGCAAAGAATGAAAATGAGCTCAAGGTCCAGCACCCAGAGAGTGAGGACATTCTCTGGAAAGCAGGAAGAAGCAGCCGTGTAGTCTGCTCCACCAAGCAAAGGACTCAGTCCTGACCCTCTCCTGGAGGAACCCTGCTGAAGTGGCTTCTCAGAGCCAGCAGTTTGGCCTGTTCAAATGTTCTTGAGAAAAGCACAATCCTTGCAGGGCGTGGTGGCGCACACCTTTAATCATAGCACTTGGGAGGCAGAGGCAGGCAGGATCTTTGTGAGTTCAAGGCCAGCCTGATCTACAGAGTGAGTTCCAGGACAGCTGGGGCTGTACTACAGGGAGACCCTGTAGTAAAAAATAAAATAAAAGAAAGGGTTCTATCATACAAGGGTGACCACAGTCAGGAAGCTCAAGGACATGGTTTTCTCCTAATGCTTCTTCAAATCTGCACAATTTGGATCTAAAAGGAGGCATGTGCAAGTACAGAGCCACAGGAAAGTAGAACTTCACTTCACTTCACTTTACAGACAATCTTACACAAAGCTTTAAAACAGGTGCTTGCTGGGTGTGGTGGCTCATGCCTTTAATACCAGTACTCCTGAGGCTGAAGCAGAGGATTTCTGTAAGTTCAAGGCCAGCCTGATCAACATAGTGAATTCTAGGCTAGCTGTCTTAAACACACACACACACACACACACACACACACACACACACAAAGGTGCTCACGCCTGTGATCCCACCTGAGGCAGGAGGACTGGGAGTTGGAGGCCAGCCTAGACTACATAAGCAACACTTTATCTCTAATAAAACAAACAAAAACCCTGCTGGGCATGGTGGTGCACGCCTTTACTCCCAGCACTTGGGCATCAGGTGGATCTCTGTGAATTCAAGGCCAGCCTGGTCTACAGAGCAAGTTCCAGGATGGAATGACCAAAGGGGAAAAAAAGCAAACAAAACCAATTAAGCAAACACAGCTCCAGATAGGCAAGGTGAATCTGGGGCTGGATAGAGGTCGCAGGTAAAGGCATTTGCTGCCAAGCTTGACAACTTGAATTTGATCCCTGGGATCACAGGTAGGAGAAGAGACTACTTGTTGTTATCCTGATCTGGACACACACACCAAGGCATACTCCCCCCACCCCCAATAAAACTTTTTAAAATCACCAAAGGAAAAAAAAGAGGGAGTTTGACTGACTGACTGACTGACTGAGGTGGAATTTCACTCTGCTGCCCAGGCTGTCTCCAGGGATGAAGGCTCTTCCCGCCTGGGCCTCTCCAGCAGCTGCCAACACAGACTCTCATTACCTTGTTTGGTAGGAAGTAAATAAATAAATAAATAAATAAAGATTTCAACTAGGAAAAAACAGAAAGAAACAATGGCGAATGGGCTGAAAGGTCTACCAGGAGCTCCTGTACAGCCTCAGCCTTTGACAGCCATGCGACCCTCTAACCCTCAGAAGCTCATTTATGCTGGAGAGCTCGGCTCTGGGTAATGTTTTCCTCATTATTTCTTCCCTTTTCTGAGAGTCTCTTTTTCCATCTCATTTTTTAAAATCTGACCCTTCCAAACTATGAGCACCCTGGGCGATTCTCAATGAGCTCATAGACTGAGGCCAAACTGACAGGTGTTAAGTCTACCCTTCACCTACCTTTCCCCAGCAATGCCTGGAACAGACTGCTGCAGGGGGTGGGGGTGGGGGTGTGTGTGTGGGGGTGTGTGTGGCAACCCGAGAACTGGGCAGGGTTTCCTTTCCCACCTCTAATCAACATTACAGTTCTCTACTTACAGAAGGCCATGGGAGGAAGTGGTGACACGTCCTGTCACTAGCTACAAAGCAACTCTGACGCAGGGTGGAGGAGCATGGCTATGTGTTGCTTCAAGTTCCTGCTGGTTAGCTGTATGTACATCATCGAACTCCTCCTGATAATTACTGGCTGCATCAGGCATGTCTATGTGTGTCATATATATTAAAAGATCTGATCTGCTTTAAATATTAGCCAGTTACAGGCAAATTAAAAGAAGTATTAGCAAGTATTCATGATTTTAAAAGTTTAGTCAGTTTGCCAGGCATGTGGTGCACGCCCTTAATCCCACCACTCAGGAGGCAGATGCAGGCAGATCTCTTTGTCTTCAAGACCAACCTGGTCTACATAGTGAGTTCTAGGCTAGCTGTGGCTACAGGGAGACCCTGTCTCAAAAAAACAAAAAAAAAAATTATTATTTTTATTTTATGTGTAGGGGTATATTGCCTGCATATATGTAAATGCGCCTGTGTCATGCAGTGCACTTGGAGGTCAGAAGAGGGCATTGGAGCTCCTGGAACTGGAGTTATGGATGGTTGTTAGCTGCTATGTGGGTGCTGGGAACAGAACCCAGATCCTCTGCAAGAGCAGCCAGTGTTCTTAACTGCTAGGCCATCTCTCCAGCTGCATTTTTTTTTTTTTTTAATTAAAGCTTTCAAATATAATTTGTTCCAGGCACCATGACTAACATGGTCACATGAACTCACTGCTTGTGATGATACAGTGAAGGAGGCGTTATTACCTGCCTCACAGGTGGGAAGATGCGTTGTGAGTACAATAGATGATTTGTCCCATGAGGTCTAACCAGTCAGCTGCCAGGTCTGAAACCCACCCATTGGGTTTGTCTTAACCCAAAGCCAATGTTCTTTCCACTTCACTGTTACTTCTAGAAAGACTTACCATCCTCAATGAACCTGGAGGTAGCTGGGGGACTTGGGCTCAGCAAATTTATGTCTGGACTGGACTGTGGGTGTAGACATGCAGATGATTCGGGAGTGATGGGGTTATACAGAGGAGGAACAGATGACTCATTGCAAGTATGTTCAGAGATACATGTGCCTTAATCCTAGGGAAAAGTCAAGATGATCCAGAACAGAAAGTGAAGGAAAAAAGGATATATACAGATACATGTATACATACGTGTGTGTGTGTGTGTGTGTGTGTGTGTGTGTGTGTGTGTAGGATGACCTTGAATTCCTAATCTTCCTGTTTCTACTTCACGAGTGCTAGCACACTCCTCCTGAATGGTGCTCCATACCCAGATTGGAGGGTGATGTTATATAACATTTCTTTTCTTTCTTTCTTCTTTTTTTTTTTTAATGTGAATAGTACTAGGAATAAAACTCAGGGCCTTGTCTATGCTAGGCAAGTACTCTACCACTGAGCTATATCTCCAGCCTTTTTCATATTTTGTATTGTTGAGACAGTATCTCATTAAGTTGCTCAAGCCAGCCTTGAAGTTGTTCTTGAACTACTGATCCTTTTGCCTGAACATCAGGAGTTGGGATTTTAGGCCAGGGGCCCCAAACCGGGCTATATAATCTTTCTTAAAAAGAATTTGCGCCAGGCTGGGGTGGTGGTGCACGCCTGTAATAGCACTCAGGAGGCAGAGGCAGGTGGATCTTTGTAGTTCAAGGCCAGCCTAGTCCACAGAGTGAGTTCCAGGAGAGCTGGGCTACAGGGAGAACCTGTCTTGAAAAGATCAAAAAAAAAAAAAAAGAATTTGCACTGGGCGTGGTGGTGCATGCTTTTAATCCTAGCACTTGGGAGGCAGAGGCAGGCGGATTCTTGTGAGTCAAGGCCAGCCTGGTCTACAGAGTGAGTTCCAGGACAGCTGGGGCTACAGGGAGACCCTGTCTCGGAAACACACACACAAAAAAAATAAAAGAATTTGAAAATATCTTGGAATTTATATAACCTTTGATCTCTGTAATTCTGTTTAAGCTAATCAACCTGAATTTATGAGTGTTCACAAAGGAAAACACAGACACATAACACTATTCATTGGCAGTGTATAAGTGTGAAAATCTGAAAGTAACCCAAACAGTCAGAAAAAGTAAATGCAATGAACATATTTTAAGGGAAGCAGTAGATTACAATACTTTGGGACTGAGGACCTGGACTTAGCTGGTCTGAGTTCTGACTGTCCATGCAGTCTTCTGAGGGCAGGACCTGAGCAAGTTATTTTTTATTATTATTATTATTATTATTATTATTATTATTATTATTTCTCTCTCTGAGCCCTGGTTTTCTCACCTATAAAATTAGAATGGTGTCTGAGTGGTTTCTTCTTATCTTGCTATAAAATAAGATGGTTCATTTGGGTAAGTGGTGGCTTTCCAACCTGAATGTTGGATTCATGTGGTGATTGCATGAATCACCCACTCATATAAAATACAAGTCAGAGCCGGGCGTGGTGGCGCACGCCTTTAGTCCTAGTACTTGGGAGGCAGAGGCAGGTGGATCTTTGTGAGTTCAAGGCCAGCCTGGTCTACAGAGTGAGTTCCAGGACAGCTGGGACTACAGGGAGACCCTGTCTCAAAAATACAAAAAAACAAAAACAAACCACAAGTCAGTAAACTTAGAAGTTGTGAGAAAGTCTACTGCCCAGAGGCAGAGGCAGGCAGATCTCTGTGAGCTCAAAGCCAACCTGGTCTACATAGTAAGTTCCAGGACAGCGGGGGCTATAGAGAAAATCTATCTCGTAAAAACAAAAATGAGGGGCTGGAGAGATGACCTAGCAGTTGAGAGCACAGACCGCTCTTGTAAAGGACCCGGGTTCAATCCCCAGCACCCACATGGCAGCTGAGAACCATCTTTAACTCTAGTTCCAGGGGAATCCAACGCCCTCTTCTGACCTCCGCAGCATTGCATGACACCAGTGCACAAACCTACATGCAGACAGTACATTCATACACATTTAAAAAATAAATAAAATTTTAAAAAATGAATAAATAAGTAACCAGCACTTGGCAGACAGAGGCAGGCAGACCTCTGTCAAGGCCAGGCTGGATGGATAGATGTACAGATGGGTAGATGGATAGAGAATACAGAAGGTCAGGGAATCACAGGATTGTTGCAGGAGATACAGGAAAGGCTGGTATGTGACCTTCTACCCTCTTACTGAAAAAGTAATACAAAAAGATTAGAATAGCGATATTTATATTCTATCATTGAAAGATAATCCCACTTGGGAGGCAGAGGCAGGAGGCTCTTTGTGAGTTCAAGGCCAGCTTGGTCTACAGAGTGAGTTCCAGGACAGCTGGGGTTACAGGGAGACCCTGTCTCAAAAAAAAAAAAAAAAAAAAAAAAGATAATCCATGGAATGCTCTTAATATAATGTGTTACATATATTGATATGAATCTTTTGTTGTTGTTGGCTGGGAAATGAACCCACAGCCTTACACACAATAGTTCACTTAGTTCTACCACTAAGCTACATCTATAGACCTTTGATTCCATGGTAAATATTAGCTATTATCTTGACTTTAATAATTATTTTTCCGCTATGGAATACTATACAACCAGTAAAAATACAACTCTAGATCAGATGATTTAGAAAATGATTAAAACCTGGTATGGGTTAAAAAATGTCAATAAAAGCCGGGTGTGGTGGCCCACGCCTTTAATCCTAGCACTTGGGAGCTGGAGAGATAGCCTAGTGGTTAAGAGCACCGACTGCTCTTGCAGAGGACCCAGGTTCGATCCCCAGCACCCACATGGTGGCTAAGAACCATCTGTGACTCCAATTCCAGGAGAACTCCAGTTCCAGGGGAATCCGAGACCCTCTTCTGACCTCCGTGGCATTGCACGACATGGGTGTGCAAACCTACATGCAGACAGTACATTCATACACATACAAAAATAAATTTAAAAAAAAGTTAAAAAAAAATCCTAGTACTTGGGAGGCAGAGGCAGGTGGATCTTTGTGAGTTCAAGGCCAGCCTGGTCTACAGAGTGAATTCCAGGACAGCTGGGACTACAGGGAAACCCTGTCTCGAAAAGATCAAAAAGAAAAAAAATGTTAATAAGCAATGTGTGAAGTATGAATGTTAATTTCTTATTTGTGTATATGTATGGATGTATACCACGGTGCAAGTATGGAGGTCAGAGGACAATGTGTGGGAGTTGGTTTTCTCCTTCCAACCTGTGGAAGGATTAAACTCAGGTCCTCAGGTTTGGCAGCAAGCACCTTTACCTGCTGAGTCATCTCACTGCCCCCCCTCCCACCACTTAAAAAATATGTCAGCATAAAAAATGAAGGAAGGAAATCTGATCATTGAATTATGGATGATTATTTTCTGCTTTTAAAAAAGTACCTGGGAGAGGCAGGGAACTTAAAAACAAAGTATCTGGGCACTGGAAAAATGGCTCAGCAGTTAAGAGCACATATTGCTCTTCTAGAGGACCTTCCTAACACCCACATTAGGCAGCTCATAGCTACCTGTAACTTCAGCTCCAGGGGATCCAATGCCTGTGGCTGCTGTGGGCACTACAGTCATGTGTACAAACCCATGTAGAAACATACATATGCATGTACTTTTAAAAAAAAAAATCTCTATTTTGCCGGGCGTGGTGGTGCACGCCTTTAATCCTAGCACTTGGGAGGCAGAGGCAGGTGGATCTTTGTGAGTTCAAGGCCAGCCTGGTCTACAGAGTGAGTTCCAGGACAGCTGGGGCTACAGGGAGACCCTGTCTTGAAAAGACCAAAAAAAAAAAAAAAATCTCTATTTTTTGGGCTGGAGAGATAGCGGTTAAGAGCACCGACTGCTCTTGCAGAGGACCCAGGTTTGATCCCCAGCACCCACATGGCGGCTAAGAACCGTCTGTAACTCCAATTCCAGTAGCACTCCAGTTCCAGGGGAATCCACGACCCTCTTCTGACCTCCGCGGCATTGCATGACACGGGTGCACAAACCTACATGCAGACAGTACATTCATACACATACAAAAATAAATAAAAAATTAAAAAATCTCTATTTTTCTAATGATGAGGATGATTTGCTTTTACCACAATAAACTGACAAAAATACATTTTATGAAAAATAACACATCTTAGCCGGGCATGGTGGCACCCACCTTTGATCCTAGCACTTGGGAGGCAGAGGCAGGTGGATCTCTGTGAGTTCAAGGCCAGCCTGGTCTATAGAGTGAGCTCCAGGCCAGCTGGGACTAAAGGGAGACCCTGTCTCAAAAAGACCAAAAAAAAAAAAAATCTTGATCATGAGTGGACTGTAAACATCTTGATCATGAGTGAACTGTAAACATCTTGATCATGAGTGGACTGTAAACATCTTGATCATGAGTGGACTGTAGACTTGGAAGGCTGTTTAGCACTGGCATGGGTGGTCCTGCTGACACAGACCTGCACTTTAATGACTGAGGAGAATAAGAACAGATCTCAAGTCTTGCTGGCTTCTTCAAAACATCTTTGGGGGATAGTAATTCAGTTTCCTAAACCAGTCCATGCTTCAATCCTGAAATCTAATAGAAATTATGTGCCAGACTGGAAGGAAATTGAATTATTTACATTTCTTTCTTTTTCTAAAATTACCATTAATGGGAAAAACTAAGTGTGTTTGACTTTGGATAGAGACTTAGATTCTTCCAACCCAGTGATCAATCCTAAAAAAAAAAAAAAAAATCACCAGTAAAGAGAGGGCCATGGGGCCAGCATGCCCTTTTAAGGAGGCAGATATACATATTTTAATCCTAGTTATAAGGCCATACTTGGACATACTGATTCTTAAGAATCTGTGGAATTTATATTTAAAAGGCAAAACTCACACTTCAACCAAACTCTCTAAACAATCCTGCTCTTAAGAATCAAAAGATGGTTTCATTTATGGCTCTAATAGCATAATATGAAAAACACGCAGACAAGCATGCCTGGACAGTTCGTTTGTTTTCAGGGAGAATATACAAGTTGCTTGACACACTGTCTTCCTCCTAGGAAAGATATCACAGTAAAGGCAGATATGGATCTAACAAAGGCAGATATGGATCTAACATGGTAGCTGTGAATGCCTGCCAAGCTCATGACCAAGGAAACACCAGAGCTAGGTACATATTGACCTGCTGTTTGTTAGGTATCCCAGGCTGGCCCAGAACTTCATATCCTCCTGCCTCAGTCTCTGGAGTACTGAGATTACAGGCACATGGCACTGCATATTTTCTGTCAGCTTGGCAGTTCTGTACTTTTTCTCTTATTCAGCAGGAGACTTCCTGTACACACCTAATGGGGTAAAAGTGTGTGAAGGAGCTCTGACCTTTCCTGGCTGGGCAGGAGTCCCCCCGGCCCCAAGACCAGCTATTTAAGCAAGAGGAAGACCCTACACATCCTCAGCTAGAAATGCCAGCAGGGCTGTAACACTGTCACCTCCACAGAGATGTCCAGCCTACTGGCTCCACCTAGTTCAACCTGTGCAGCATTATCTGTCTCACTTTTCCACCATTCTTTGGTCAAGCAGGTGTTTTTGGTCTTTTCTTTCTTCCTCTGGCCTCTTTTGCCTTTAGTGTGATTCAGGAAGAATTGCTATAAAGCAAGGAGCACCTATTCCATATCACCCTAAAAGGGACAGGACACAAACTTCAGCTGGTTCAAAGCTTAACAGGCAAGATGGAGATGGAAAATAACTCCCTCCTCTCCCCATCTTCTCCCTCTCCTCTCCCCCCTCTCCCCTTCCCAGTCCTTCTCCCTCTCCCTCTCCTATCTTCCCTTCTCTTCTTCTCTAGTCAGTCTCTCTCTCTCTCCTCTTTTCTCTCTCTCTCTCTCTGGTCTTTTTGAGACAGGGTCTCCCTGTAGCCCCAGCTGGCCTGGAACTGGCTCTGTAGACCAGACTGGCCTTGAACTCACAGAGATCCACCTGCCTCTACCTCTCAAGTGCCAGGATTAAAGGTATGCACCACCACGCCTGGCATCCCTCTCTCTTTTGATTTTTCAAAAAAGTGTCAAGACCACCCAATGAAGAAAAACTGTCTTTTCAGCAGTGGTGGGAAAGCTAGATGTCTATCTACATGCGAAAAAAATGAAGCAAATTCTTACCTTACACCATAGACAAAGTTAACTCTAAATGGATTGAAAACCTAAATGTAAGAGCTGGGACTATAAAACTCTTTTTGAGAGACACTGAAAGACACATATTACTAATTTTGGATTAGGTAATATGTCTCCATATGATACTAAAATCACAGGAAAAAGAACAAAAGTGATTAATTAGAATTTAGTAAAATAAGAAGACATTATCCAGAAAATGAAAAGATAATCCACAGAATGTGAGAAAGAACAAATCACAGAGCTGCTAATGGTTCTCTTTTTTTTGCGGTTCTTAGCCTCAGCCTTTAACGGCTGGGTTCTAAGAATAATTTTTATCAGTTAGGAAAAGGCTGGAGCAGCACGAGTGGTTGAGTCCAGTCTAGGCTATATAGCAACACCTTGCCTCAAAACCAAACCAAAACACCAAAAAATAAAGAAGATGATAAAGAAGAAAACAACTTTTACAACTCAACAATAGAAAGAAACCCAAATTTTACAATAGGTAGAGGATTTATTTACCATTTGTTCAAACAGGGTATACAGCTTGCCAATAAGCACCTGAAAAGATGCTTACTGCCAATATAGCTTCATCACTGGAGAAATGCAAGTTGAAGCAGGAGATACTTCTTCACACCCACAAAAATGACCACAATTTTAATAAATGAAAAATAGGTGTTGGTAGAGATGTGATAAGATTAGAGCCTTATATTGTGCTGGCAGGAATGTCAAATGCAGAATACAGAAAACCATTTGGCAGTTCTGAAGAGAATGAAAAACACTCTCACTAAAGCTTGCACACAAATATTCACTGTAGGTAGAATAACTCTAATGTCCATCAGCTAACGAATAGATGCTAAAACGTGGTATATCCAAATAGAACAGCATTTAGCTGGGAGGGTAGCTCAGTGGTATAGCACGTACTTGGCACCTGTGAGGTCCTAGACTCAACCCCTAGCATTTTTTAAAATTTATTTATTTTTTATGTGTATGAGTATACTGTCTGCATGTGGGTTGGTGCACTTGTGTCATGAAATGCTGCAGAGGTCAGAAGAGGGCGTCAGATTCCCCTGGAACTGAAGTTAAAGACGGTTCTTAGCCACCTTGTGAGTGCTGGGAATCGAACCCAGGTCCTCTGCAAGAACAGTTGGTGCTCTTAACCGCTGAGCTATCTCTCCAGCCCCAACCCCTAGCATTTTTTTTGTTTTATGTTATTTTATTTTTTTCCCCTAGCATTTTATTTTTTTAATTTTTTTTTAAGGGAAACCACAGGTTTTTTTTTTTAATTTTTATTTATTTCTGTATGTGTATGAATGTACTGTCTGCATGCAAGTCTGTGCACCCGTGTCGTGCAATGCCGCGGAGGTCAGAAGAGGGTTTCAGATTCCCCTGGAACTGGAGTTCTCCTGGAATTGGAGTTTCAGACGGTTCTCGGCCGCGATGTGGGTGCTGGGGATCGAACCCGGGTCCTCTGTAAGAGCAGTCGGTGCTCTTAACCGCTAGGCCATCTCTCCAGCCCTCCCCTAACTTTTTAAAAAAAGGAATATGCAACACTGAGAAATGACCCATGGTGGATGAACCCTGAAAACATTGCAAAGTAAAGGAAGCCAGGCATGAAAAGCGACATACGATCCTACTTATGTAGACTGTCTAGAGCAGGTAACTGTACAGAGAGAAAGGAGAGTCTTGATTGTCAGGGGATTGTCAGGGGAATGAGGGATGACGGATGATTGGACTTCTTTTTGGGGAGATGAAGATAGTCCTAGAGGCTGCATGACTTTTTGCATATATATTTTTTTGCATGTATTAAACCCTACTAATCTATATACTTCATGGGGTTGAATTGTGTACTGAGAATTATAGCTCAATTTTTAAAGAGGAGACAGATATTTGAACTGACTCTAACGGATGTGCTGCAGAGAGGTGGCTCAGTGATTAAGAGCACTGGCTGCTCTTGCAGAGGACCTAGGTTTAGTTCCTGGCATCCAAGTAATAGCTAACAGTAGTCCATAATTCCAGTTCCAAGACATCCAAAGCCCTCTTCTGGCTTCCGTGGGAATTGTATGACATGACTATACATACATACAGGCAAAACACTCACACACATAAAAAAATAAAGTGTTTTTTTTTTCCTGTCTCAAAAAGACAGGATTTCCCTATAGCCCCAGCTGTCCTGGAACTCACTCTGTAGACCAGGCTGGCCTTGAACTCACAGAGATCCACCTGCCTCTGCCTCCCAAGTGCTGGGATTAAAGGTGTGGGCCACCACACCTGGCCTTAAAAAATAAAGTATTTTTTAAAAGGATGTGCTTGAAGGGGTAGGTAGCAGTAGGAAGAGGATTCTAACAGAAATCATTGTGCACTCAGGTGGGTGGAACCCGCTCAGATGTTAGTGTGCAGAGTATACACACAGGAGTGGCAGAGCCTGAGCTGACAGGGGCATTGACAGGACAAATCATGAGAGCTGAAGAAAAGACTGGAGCACGCATGCCTCAGCCTCTCAGGAGAGCTGAGTCTCATGGTCGGCTCCATCTACCTGGTCGAGGGGCCTCCTTTTGTTACCTCAGGACCAGCTCTGCTTTATGTGGCAAGCCCACACTTCCCTCACTGTTTATGAATCATATATTGGTTATTTTGAGTTTTTACCCCAGCACAAGTATAAACTCCTTGAAGGGTGCCTTTTCAAGTTACTCTGTGACTTGCATTTAATGAGATTGGAAATTTTGCCAAACTTTTTTTTTTAATTTTATTTATTTATTTTCTATGTGTATGAATGTACTGTCTGCATGCGGAGGTCAGAAGAGGGTGTCAGATTCCCCTGGAACTGGAGTTCTCCTGGAACTGGAGTTACAGACAGTTCTCAGCTGCCATGTGGGTGCTGGGGATCGAACCCGGGTCCTCTATAAGAACAACCAGTGCTCTTAACCACTGAGCCATCTCTCTAGCCCCACCAAACTGCCTTAATTTTAAAAACCTCTGCTTATGCTGGGAGTGGTGGGGCATGCCTTTAATCCTAGCACTTGGGAGGCAGAGGCAGGTGGATCTTTGTGAGTTCAAGGCCAGCCTGGTCTACAGAGTGAGTTCCAGGACAGCTGGGGCTACAGGGAGACCCTGTCTCAAAAAGACAAAAAAAAAAAAAAAAAAAAAAAAAAAAAAAACCCTCTGCTTATAAGCCAGGCTCCCAGCACTCCAGAGGCAGAGGTGGTCGGGCCCCCGTGAGTTCAAGCCCAGCTTGGTCTACATAGGGAGATCTAGGCCAGCTGGGGCTACAGAGAAACCGTGTCTCAAAAAGACAAAAACAAACAACAAAACCCCCCCTCTGCTTACATTCCAACCCTGTTTGAAACAGCTTTCTCATCACTAATTCAGTGAAGGACCATGTCCTACACAACCTATCAAACATGCTGACTGTTGATTTTGTTCTTCTCCTGTGGTACCTATTTCCTCACAGTTGTTCGGGCCTGCCCTTCACATCTGTCCCCACCTACTCGATGAAGCACCTAGAGAGAACACCTGTGCTGTTCCCAGCCTGCAGTTCCCAGCACTGTGCTAAGCAGAACCTGAGTTGGACTGGTCAACCAGCAGCAAAAATGGGATCACAGGAAAAATAGTCATTATCACAAAAGTTTTTTTTTTTTTAAGAGGATGTCGGATTCCCCTGGAACTGGAGTTCTCCTGGAACTGGAGTTTCAGACGTTTTTTTCGGCCGCCATGTGGGTGCTGGGGATCGAACCCGGGTACTCTGTAAGAGAGGTCGGCGCTCTTAACCGCTAGGCCATCTCTCCAGCCCCTATCACAAAAGTTTAAAAAAATCCTTAGAAGCAGGGCTGGAGAGGGCTGGGGAGATGTCTTAGAGGTTCAGAGCACTGGTTCATCTTGCAGAAGACCCAGGCTTGATTCCCAGCATCCACATGTTCTAACCTCTGCAGGGATTGTACAACATGGGTACCCATAAACACAAGTTGGCAATACACTCATACACATAAAAAAAAAAAAATCCTAGAAGTTACAAGAAACAGGATGCAGGCACTAACAGAGGGCAGGTGTCGCATCAGTCTATGACTACTGCCAAGTTTATTTTTATCACATGGATCTCATTTTGCTAGAACTCCAGAAAACAAAAAGGAATGGCTTCCCAGCTGCTACGTTCCCAAGCCTATGGGTTTTCTATGATATAAACACAAGATTCTGGAGGTATGCTTAACATTTGCTGGAGTGGATCTGGGGGAAAATGCATGGTGAGGAGGGGGTAACTTGAGGGAAGTCTGCCTAATGAACTGACAGTTCATATAAGCAACACCTGCAGTGTTAAACCCCACTCCAAGTGTTATTTTACTGGAAAAAAAAATTCCACTCTTCCTTCGGTCAGTGTGAAAATTCTTTTGGCAGATGTGTTCCAGGCTACAGCGTATGGCAGTTTATGAGATGGCAGCTGGAATGGATCAGACTCAGGATGCACAGAACGTTCACCAGCAGCAAGGGATCACCAGAGCCCACAGGATGAACCCTCACAGCTCTGCTCCTTGGAGAGGGTGGATTGGCCTCACCCTGCTTGCTCGTGGCATGTGCTGACACACACTGGGGACTCAGGAAATATCAACCAGCCTCGGCTGGGCACAGGATCAGTCTGAAGAATCAGAGGTTTGGGACATCTGCTGCTTCATGACTTCCCACTTCACTCCTTAAAACCCCAAAGCCCAAGTTTTGGTTTTGCTCCTATTTTTGTTAAATGTTTATAATCTACCAGAAAACCAAATTCAGACCAAAGGTCTGTTTCCATAACCCTCAAACATGGCATTCCTCTTGTCAAGAGGGGAGAAAAAAACAACGTTTCCTGAGCACTTGCTCTCACTGGCACTGCCAGGCATTCTTCCTGTCCACTTTCACAGCTTGGGGGTGGCCAGGCAGCTGCATTTCACATGGAGGAGATGGGCCTGAACAGAATAAGTCATTTACTAAGCACTCTCAAAGGAAACCCGGAAGATTTAAGTCCGTTTGGTTCCAAAGTCAGGGTTCCTCCCACTGTCCTCTGCCATAAATTCTGCCTAGTTTCCCCCACATTAGTTCTTCCTCCAAAATTTTCCAAGAATGTTCTGAAAGTCCATAACTGATAGACGTCAGCAACCATTTTCTGCAAAGGGCCAACTAGTAAATGTTTTTGCTTTGCGGCTTATAAGACCTCTATTATAACCTCTCAGTTCTATAGTTACAGCATAAAAGCAGCCATAGGTAAAATAGAACACAAGTGATGAACATTGGTATGTTCTGATAAAACTTTATTTACAAAAACAAGTAATAAGTCACATTTGGCCATAGGCTATCGTCTATTAACCTCTGTTTTACAAGGTTAGTTGGGCTTAAAAGTCAATAAAGAAGAAAAAAAAAAGTCAATAAAGAATTGCCTATTTTCTACTTAATAATCACAAAGTCTTCAATACGTTATAGGACGTATAACCATAAGGAATTTACATTATTTTCTTTGGGTCTTTTTTGAGACAGGGTCTCACTTTGGAGCTCAGGCTGGCCTTGAACTTGAAATCTTCTTGTCTCAGCCTTCTAAGTGCTGAGATGGTAGGCATAGATCACTATACTCATCAGGAATTTACATTCTTTTGGGGGAAAAAAGCATAGATATATAAAAGCCAAAAATAGCAACAGGAGGAAGCACACTAGAGCCAAGGAGGACCCTAGGGGCCGAGGACACATTAAAACCGGAGTCCACCATCTGATAAAATCATTGAGCACTGGCATAGAAGCTCAGAAAGAGTTGGAAAACTTTCTTAGTGAACAAGAATGAAGAATGAGTCAGAAACGACTGCTTTAGAGCTAACAAAAATGTTCATTGTGGCAAGAGCACAGAGAGGTTTTCAGCAGAAGCCAAATGCTGATCTAAGAGCCATCTCCTTCAGACTCACTCCTCCCTGGCTCCTTCTGAAATGACCAGCAGTGGCCCCAGGTGCCAGGTAAGGTGGGTGCTCTGGGAACACTGGGGGGGGGGTCTCCCCAGTCCCTTCTTAGCCAACAGCACTAAGCAGAGTCAGAACACACAACAGAAAAGGCTAAAAGAAAGCATGCCAGTCACTCTGGGAAGACCTCACCTTGCTCATGGCAGTTAGGGCAGGATCGCAGGCCGCATCCAGATCCTGAACCAACAGCTGGATGCTGCTGGAGATGACACTGCAAAGAAACAAATTGGGATCACTTCCAAAAACTGATTTTAGCACCTGTGCAAAATTTAGATTTGTCACTTCATTAGGAAATCTTGGGTTTTAATAAATGACAATAGAGGAGTAGCTGGCTCTTTCTTCAAGTCCTGATCTTTTTAGGTTGTCCTACCTAGTCAGGACCCAAACTTCCAGGCTACTCCCAGTAACTGCTACCCTGAGACTCTGAGTTCTTCAAAAGTACCTATACTAGGGCTGGAGAGATGGCCTAGCGGTTAAGAGCACTGACCGCTCTCGCAGAGGACCCGGGTTTGATCCCCAGCACCCACATGGCAGCCGAGAACCGTCTGAAACTCCAATTCCAGGAGAACTCCAGTTCCAGGGGAATCCAACACCCTCTTCTGACCTCCGAGGCATTGCACGACACAGGTGCACACACCTGCATGCAGACAGTACATTCATACACGTACTGAAATAAATAAAAAATTAAACAAACAAACAAACAACAACAACAAAAAAAGTACCTATACTAAAGGTTGTGTCAGAACAAAGAAAAAAGAAAGGAGAAGAGGAAGAGGAGGAGGAGGGAGAGGAAGAGAAGGAAGAGGAGGAGGAGAAGAAGAAAAAGAGAAGAAAAAGGAGAAAAAGGAGAAGAAAAAAGAGGAGTAAGCCACTTTTGCCACAGCTGCCACTGATGCTGCCACAGGCATGGTGACACACACCTGTAATCCCAGCATTCAGGAGGCAGAGGCAGGCAAATCTCTGTGAGTTTGAGGCCAGCCTATTCTACATAGCAAATTCCAGGCCAGCCAGGACTGCATAGTGAGACACTGTCTCAAAGGGAAAAAAAAAAAAAATGGGGGCTGAAATGGCTCAGCCCAGTGCTTTCCATGTAAGTATGAGCATCTGGGCTCAGATCTCAGTACCTGCATAAAGAGCTGGACATGGTAGCATGCTCTGATAACTCCAGCACTGGGGAAGGAGAGACAAGAGGATTCCTAGTGCTTGCTGGCCAGCTAGTTCAGCCAAATAGGTCAACTGCAGGTTCAGTGAGAAACTCTGTCTCAAAAAATAAGAACTGAGAAGACACCTGATGTCAACATCTGGTGTCAACATCTGGCCTCCATGTACATCACAGACACAAACACCACCCCTCCCACATATACACAGTGAAGAAAGGGACAGCAAATGAACTGAAAATTTTTACAGGAAGTGGTTAAGTGAAAATACTGGAAGGTCCTATAGAGAGAGAAAATTTCCAAAGTATAACTGAACTTGGCTTTACCCTCCACCTCCAAATATGCATGCTCATAGGCACTCACATACACAAACGCTCATACTGCCAATGGTTAAAATCCAGTCATTTATGTTGTCTCTTCTCAAACACAGGGGGTGGGTCTGGCTCTCTGTGGACAGGTAGGGAAAGGTGGGAAGTCAGGAACCAGACCTTCCTGCAGGGATGGTGTGTGTGTGGGGGGGTATTCCTTGTCTTTGTTATTCTAGATAGTTCTGTGATATAGCCAGTTCCCTAAGCTGTAAGTTTAAGTAGAAGTATAGGTGGAAGGGGAGGAAGCAACCAGTTCACTGCTTCTTAGTGACTGGTGGAGAAGAAACGCAGTCCACAGGAGGCCCTGGGGACTCGGATTCTGTAGGGAGTAAATGACACACTGCCAGGTAAAGGAGAAAGGCTGGAGCTGGAACGAACATGTGCAAGTTACGTACGTGCTGAACGTGTCCATTTCTCCTGTGAGATTAATTCGTTCAGTCAGACTTACATCCACTTTCTCTTTGAGTTTTTCTTCTAGCTGTTAAGAAAAGGAGAAGCAGAAGCATGCTTAATGATTACCCCAAAGAGTTCCCTAACACTGACTGACATGAAGAGACAAATCAGACATGACTCCAGATATTGCATAGGACTTATCCCATTTTGGGTTTTTTTGGTCTTTTTTGAGACAGGGTCTCCCTTTAGTCCCAGCTGGCCTGGAGCTCACTCTATAGACTAGCTGGCCTTAAACTCACTGAGCTCCTCCTCCTGCCTCTGCCTCCCAGAGTGCTGGGATTAAAGGCATGTACCACCATGCCCAGCCTTATCCAATTCTTACAACTACAACTATACAAGGAAAGTTCCATTATCATGATGAGAAACTGGTGTGGACTACTGCAGACAGTAGATGATCCTGAGCACTATCCCCTTCAGTACCATGCTGAACCTGCATATGTTGATCTGCAAAGTTTGAATCTGGAATGTACTTTACAGCTTCATGCTTTCGGTGTCCTACCCCTAGCTAATGGTGCTATTTTGAAGACTCTGGAGCTTTTAGGAGGTGGACCTTAGCTGGCAGAGGCCAGGCCCTCAGGGTAAGCTTTTGAAAGTTACAGCAGAACCCTGGTTCTGAGCTGATCTCTGCATATGGTAATTTGTAAAATTTGAACCACCTATATAGTGACTTACAATAGCCTGTAACTCCAGCTACGGGGGATCTAATTCCCTATTCTGGCCTTTATGGGCACCTGCACACATGTGGTGCACACATCCTTACATACATACATACATACATACATACACAAATGTACACATTTTTTGTGCAAATGAAGGTAATCACTTTAGAAGCCAATATACTTAGAAACCCAGACTTTTAATATATAAATTTAATCTGTCAATTTTGCATCTAGAAATGTAATTCCACAAAGTAATGAGAATACGGTACTGAGATATGCAAGGATTCTTTGCAGCATTTGTTAAAACCGCTATTTAATGGAAACCTAATTTGTACCAGGCTGAGTGAAGGTGTCATTCAATAAACAGAACAGGTAAGAAGATCCTTTATCTGCCGCCATAGTGGCACACCCCTTTAATCCTAGCACTTGGGATGCAGAGGCAAGGTGGATCTTTGTGAGTTCAAGGCCAGCCTGGTCTACAGAGTGAGTTCCAGGACAGCTGGGGCTACAGGGAGACCCTGTCTCGAAAAGACAAAAAAAAGATCCTTTATCTATAAAACTCTGTGTAGAGTTGGTTTATATTACTGAAAACCTGGAAGCAATCTACCTGGACACCTATGAAGGAAGATGAGACAATGTGCCATGGGCTTCTCATGCTTACATACTCCTGTGGCCAACTGCATTGAAATAAAACCCAACTTTAGCCAGGCATGGTAGTGCATACCTTTAGTCCCAGCACTTAGGAGGCAGAGGCAGATGGATTTCTGTGAGCTCAAGGCCACCCTAGCCTACATAGTGAGTTCCAGGTCAGCTGGAGCTATAGGAAACCCTGTCTCAAGACAAAAAAAAACAAAACAAAGCAATGCCCCTCCAAAACCCAGCTTTATCCATGATGTGGATCCTGTCAAGCTTTTTAACCCATCTTTCTCTTGTTTTATGTGTACAAATGTTATGCCTACATGTATATAAATACACCTCTGTCATGCAGTGGCCTTGTAGGACAGAAGGGGACATTGGATCCCATGGAACTGGAATTACGGACAGTTGTTAGCCACCATGTGGGTGCCAGGATTTGAACCTGGGTCTTCTGCAGGATCAGCCGGTGCTCTTAGCTGTTGAGCCATCTTTCCAGCACACCTATCTTGCTCTTTCTGTCTTGTGGCTAGTTCCTCAGATGGTTCCTAAGAACCATCCCCTTCAGCCCTGTGCGGAACCTGCATATGGTGATTTGCAAAATTTGAATCTGGAATGTCCAGCAAGGTCTTTGTCCTCTGGGACCTTAATACTCCACACTTTCCCCCCTAAAACCTCTATTTACCCTCATGACCAACCAGCCCCCCATTGCAGAACCCTTCCAAGTGCCTCACTTGGCCATTTGTTTCCTCTTCCATGCTTAACACAAAATAGAACTTAAACCTTGGCTTACTTATTATCTGTTTCCCCATTAGTTCTGTTTCCTGTTCATCAGTGCCAATTAATACCAAGGATAGTGCTTGGCATAGAGTAAGTACCTAATAAAGAGCTCTTGAGCTTTGTGCAGTGGAAGTATCGTAGCCAATAAGGTTTATCGGAGGCGTGATTATTGCTAATTGAAAAAAATAAAAAAAAAATAAAGAGCTCTTGAAGGAATGAGAGAATGAATGGAGCACTCAAAATGGGTTAAAAAGCTGAGGTAGCTGTGCCAGGTGTGGTGGCACACACCTTTAATCCCAGCACTTGGGAGGCAGGCCGATCTCTGTGAGTTCAAGGCCAGCCTGGTCTACGGAGTTCCAGGACAGCCAGAGCTATAGGGAGACCCTGTCTCAAATAAAGCTCCCCCCTCCAAAAAGCTGAGTTAATACTGGTTCTCAAAAGATGTCCATGATGGTCAGGAGTGGTGGGGTGACCTGCAGTCCCAGCACCCTAGAGGCAGAGACGAGGACTGCTGTAAGCACAAGGTCAGCCTGGTATACAGCAAGAACCTGTCACATACCAAAAAAAAGTTATCTAGTTATCAATAAAACAGTGTTGCTTTTGAGCCCATTTTTATTTAAAGAGATAAATATAAATGTTTAGGAGGAAACACATTAATGAGATGGAGAGCAGTGTGCGTTCTGAAGACTATATTTGTACCAGTAGCTTTGCAGTCTGCTTACTATAGCTTTATAAAAAGGATTTGGGGAAGGGGGCAGGGGGTGGGAGTGGGGGTGGGGACAGAACCCAGGACAACACACAAGCTAGGCAAGCACTCTATCACTGAATATGCAGGCTCTACAGTAAGTCTTGAAATCTTATTTTTCAAGATTGTTTGGTTTCTCTCTAAATTTTTCTTGCCTATTTCTTCAAAACACCGTCCTGGGATGTTGAGTGGGGACTGTGTTAAACCCATGTATCATCGTATAGCAAAGGGACATCTTAACAGTAGTCCTCAAACTTGGGAATGTGGTCCGTTTCTTCAGATGAATGTGGTTCAGTTTCTTCAATTCTCTGTATCTATTATTTTATTTTTTATTTTTTATTTTTTTGGTCTTTTTGAGACAGGGTCTCCCTGCAGCCCCAGCTGTCCTGGAACTTGCTCTGTAGACCAGGATGGCCTTGAACTCACAAAGATCTGCCTGCCTCTGCCTCCTGAGTGTTAGGATTAAAGGCGTGTGCCATCACGCCCGGCTGGTATCTATTATTTTAAATTGCTATTAGTATTTTAAAATTTTCTTTCTTTTCTTTTTCCTTTTTTTTTTTTTTCTTTTTTTCTTTTTGGTCTTTTTGAGACAGGGTCTCCCTGTATCCTGGAACTCACTCTGTAGACCAGGCTGGCTTTGAACTCACAGAGATCTGCCTGCCTCTGCCTCTGCCTCTTGAGTGCTGGAATTAAAGGTGTATGCCACCACACCCAGCCTTAAATTTCTTTTTTACTTTACTCTAGCAGAGGACCCAGGTTTGATTCCCAGCACCCATGTAGTGGCTAACAACTGTCCTTAACTACAGTTCCAGGGGAACCCAACACTTTTTATTTTATTTTGTTTATTTTTTATGTGGATGAGTGTACTGTCTGCACGTACGTTTGTGCACCCGTGTCATGCAATGCCGCGGAGGTCAGAAGAAGGTGTTGGATTCCCCTGGAACTGGAATTAAAAACGGTTCTCAGCCACCATGTGGGTGCTGGGGATAGAACCCAGGTCCTCTGCAAGAGCAGTTGGTGCTCTTACCCACTAGGCCATCTCTCCAGCACCCCCAACATTTTCTTCTGATCTTTTGGGGCACTGCATGACACAGGTGCACTTACACACATGCAGGCATACACATAAAAAAAAAAAAAAAAAGAAAAATGAGAGCTGCGCATGGTGGCACACACCTTTACTTCCAGCACTTGGGAGACAGAGGCAGGTGGATCTCTGTGAGTTCAAGGCCAACTTGGTCTTTTTGAGACTTTGTCTCAAAAAAAAATCATTCTATCACAGACTTCGTTATTCTGAGGTATACCTCAGGAAGGGGCAGGATAAGAGCTTGCTCTTAATTTACCAGTGTTCAATTCAGTGGCTCCTTAGGCATCTTCAAAGACAATAAATACATCTAAAAATAGTCATTATAACCAAATGGATGTAAACATATCTGATGTTTTTGGCTTACTGTAGCTAACATTCTCACTGATGTAGATTGGTATTTATACACTCTAGCTTTGACCAGCAGAGCTTATTCAGGCTGACACCTGTGTGTTTTTCTAGGGCTGCTCTAGCAAGTTGTCATTAACATGGAGGCTTACACACAACAGAACATCTCTCCAGCCCAAGATATCTATTCTCGTACAGGTCTGGAGGCCAGAGATCTGAGGTCAAGGTGTTGACAAGGTTGGTTTCTTCTACAAGTTCCTGGTGAGAAAATGCTTTCCGCTTCTCTTCTATCTTTGGTGGTAGCTAACAACCTTTGGTGGTAGCTAACAACCTTTGGTGGTAGCTAACAACCTTTGGTGCTCCTTGGCTTGAGCATCTCCTGATGTCTGCCTCCACATGGCCCTCTTCACTGGATCTCAGATCTATCTAGTTCAGTCTCTCTCCTTCCTAAGGGCCCACCCCAAGTCCAAGAGGAGCACATCTCGAGGTACTTAATTACATTTGCAAAGGCTGTAACTTCCAAATAAGGCCAATTTTTAAGTACTGGAGGATTTTTTTTTTTTTTTAAGATAGGGTCTCCCTGTAGCCCCAGCTGGCCTTGCACTCCCTATGAAGACCAGGCTGGTCTCATCTCACAGAGATCTGCCTGCCTCTACCTCCCAAGTGCAGGAATTAAAAGTGTGCACCACCATACCTGGGCCTGTAAGGGGTACAGTTCAACCTACTATAGTTCCTGAGTCCTTCTATGATGACACTAAGAGTCTTTGGTGTTTTTATTGTTTTTTATATGATATAATGTCCCAGGTTCATATTATCTGAGACAGAGTCTCTAACCCAAGCTGTCCTCAAACTCCTTATGAACTTGAACTTCTGATCCTCCTGCTTCTACTTCCCAAGGCCTGAGATTACAGTCCAGGTGTGGACCACCTTACCCCCTTTAAGTGGTGCTAGGGATCATACCAGGGCTTATTGCATGCCAGACAAGGCTTTGACAAATGGAGCAATACGAATGTTAAGACACTAACAATAAAAGAATACAAAAGTGAACCAAGCCTGGCGTGGTTCTCAAAAAGACCAAAAAAAAAAAAAAAAAAAAAAGGGAAC
>VZQC01009724.1:650693-666777 GCA_009823505.1 Rhizomys pruinosus
TTTTTTTTTTTTTGTCTTTTTTCGAGACAGGGTCTCCCTGTAGCCCCAGCTGTCCTGGAACTCACATTGTAGACCAGGCTGGCCTTTAACTCACAAAGATCCGCCTGCCTCTGCCTCCCAAGTGCTAGGATTAAAGGTGTGCGCCACCACACCCGGCTCACACAGCACCACTTCTGCATTGAGCAACGAAGAACAAACATCAAACAAGCCCAAATATTCCACACAAAGTCACTGGCCTACATAGACTTCAAAATTTTCAAGGTTATGAAAGACAGATTATATTATTCTTTTGGACTGAAGGTGACCAAAGAGACCAATAAGTATAACAATATATTTGGGGGAATCCTAGATCTATTTTAGAAAACATGACTGGCCGGGCATGGTGGCGCACATCTTTAATCCTAGCAACTTGGGAGGGAGAGGCAGGTGGATCTCTGTGAGTTCAAGGCCAGCCTGGTCTTCAGAGTGTGTTCCAAGACAGCCAGAGCTACAGGGAGACTGTTTCAAAAACACCAAAACAAAAACAAAAACAAAAAAAAAACCAAAAAAAAAAAAAACCAAGAATAAAGGGGCTGGAGATGTAGCTCCACTGGTAGAGTGATTGTTTAGCATACAGGAAGCTGTGGTTTCCACCCCAGCATTTCATAAATCAGGTGTGGTGGTGTAGGCCTGCAGTAAGTTCAAGGTCAGGATGGGGAGATGGCTCAATCAGTAAACCATTTGCCATGCAAGCATGAGGGCCTCAGTTTGACCCCAGAACCCATGTGAAAAAGCTGAGTGTGGTGGTACACACTTGAGATTTCAGTGTTGGGAAGCAGAGATAAGTGGATTCCGGTGGTTTGCTGACAAGACAGTCTGGACTGATTGGTGAGTTCCAGGCTAGCTACACACCCTGTTTCAAAGGAGAATCGAATTCCTGAAGATGACATCCAAAGTTATTCTCTATCCTCCACATACCTGTATCTGTACCCCTCTCCCAACATGAACTCTATGTCTGTCTGTCTGTCTGTCTGTCTGTCTGTCTGTCTGATCATTGTTCAGCCGGCCTGGTGGCGCATGCTTTTAATCCCGGCAGGCAGGTGGATCTCTATGAGTTCAAGGTCAGCCTGGTCTACAAAGCAAACTCCAGGCCAACTGGGACTAAAGGGAGACCCTGTCTCAAAAAGACAAAAAAAAAAAAAAAGTTGTTCAGGGTCATCCTTGGCTATGTAGCAAGTTTGAGGCCATTAATAATTCTTGCATACATGATCCTATCTCAAAAAGGTTTTTGATAAATAAATTAAATAAAAAATAAACATACCAGTGAGCTAGAATGAGAACTAAGGATTCAGTTGGTAATAAAGATCAATGTGATTTTGATAATTAGAGTTATGTCAATTGGGTCCTTTTTTCCCCCCTTAAGGTTTTACATTAATTTATTTGTTTCAGTGTGTGTGTCTATGTGTCTGTGTGTGAGCCTGTGAGTACAGTACCAAGAGAGGGGAGAGGCCAACAGAGAGCAACAGACTCGCTGAAGCTGGAGTTACAGGCAGTTGTGAGCCACCCTGTGTAGGTACTGGAAACCAAACTCTGGTCCTCTGAAAGAGTAGCAAAGGGCCTTAACCACTGAGCCATTTCTCTAACGCCAACATTTTTAGTGTTACTGAGTTTGTTTGTAGCCAGGACCTCACATATGCTATGTAAATTACTGAACCACATCCTTAGGTTCTTATTTTTTATTTGTGTGTGTGTGTGGGGGGGGGTGTATCCTCTGACAGAGTGGTAAATGATCTTAACCACTGAGCCATCTTTCTAGCCCCAAGTACCCTTTTTTAGGACACACTGAAGTATTAAGGAATAATAGGAAGTCTCATCTGAGACTTGAGAATTGAAATGTTTCAGAAAAGAAAAAATGTATGTGTGTGAAAGGGAGGGAAAGGTCAATGTTGACTGAGAAGCTGGGTGAAGGACAAACAAGAGCTCTGGAGATAGTTCTTAGAACTCAAATGACAGCAAATGCTAGAGAGGTTGGGGGAAAGGAGAACACTCATTCACTGCTGGTAGGATTGCAAATTTGTGGAACCCTATGGAAACCAGTGTGGAGAACTCTTAAAAGACTAAAAGTGAACCTACCATTTGACCCAGTCATACCACTTCTGGGCATATACCCAAAGGATTCATCCTATTGCAGAGATACGTGCACAAGCATGTTTGTTACTGCTCTTTTCTCAATAGTGAAGAGCTGGAAGCAACCCAAGTGACCCTCAACTGATGAGTAGGTAATGTAAATGTAGTACATTTACCCAATGGAGTTCTATGCAGTGGTAAAGAAAGACATCACGAAATTTGCAGGTAAATGTAGAAAAACAAACAATGTATATGGTGTCCCTCATTTGTGGATCCAAATCCCTATATGTAAGTCAAGGTTTGTCAGTAAAAATAACAGCACATGGGGCTGGAGAGATAGCCTAGCGGTTAAGAGCGCCGATTGCTCTTGCAGGGGACCCGGGTTCGATCCCCAGCGCCCACATGGTGGCTGAGGGCCGTCTGTGGCTCCGATTCCAGAACTCCAGTTCCAGGGGAGGCCGGGACTCTCTTCTGACCTCCACGGCATTGCACAACACGGGTGCACAGACCTACATGCAGACAGTACATCCATACACATACGAAAAAATAAATTAAAAAAAAAAAATAACAGCACATTGACTGATATTGCTATAGATATAGCTTGAAGTTTATGTTTCTATTTTCATCAGTTCTAAGATTTATGAGAAAGAATAAAGCTCTTTTTCAAAAGTACATCAAGCTGGGCGTGGTGGTGCACACCTTTAATCCTAGCACTTGGGAGGCAGAGGCAGGCAGATCTTTGTGAGTTCAAGGCCAGCCTGGTCTACAGAGTGAGTTCCAGGACAGCTGGGGCTACAAGGAGACCCTGTCTCAAAAAGACCAAAAAAAAGAGCAGTCTTGTATTGTTAAGTACCATACTGTCAGTTTCATTCTCTTTACTGAGGAAGTTCCCTTCTGTTCATACATCATTAACATTTGTTCACTTATTTTATCAGGGATGACTGGGGTTTTGTCAAATGCTTTTCTGTATCAATTGAAATTATTATACATTTTTTTTCTCCTCTTCAGATGGATGATAGAATTAACTGGTTAATCATCCTTGAATTCACTATCAATTTCACTAAAGCCTACCTGATAAATGTACATTTTACTTTCTGTACACTGTTGAATTTTACTTGCTAAAAATTTCTTCAAGGTTACCATCTCTATTCAATATAATGCTGAATAATGCTTTGTATTTTTATTTGCTATGACCTTTTTTGTTAGAAGTTTGTTCATTTCTTGAAAAATTATATGTAAAGGACCAGTAAAAGAAAAAAAAAACAGTAAACTTCTGCATCAAAAGAGTTAAAAAAGACTGAGAAAAAGATGCAAGACAGGACTTAACATGTATGACAGAATGCATGAGTTCTGGAAGGAGGAGGGGAACAGGGATGGGGGAAGGGGTGTAAACTTGATTAGGAAGTGTTGTATGGCATGTACAAAGTCTCAATAAAAACAAATAACAAACACAATTAATTACAGAAAGATTGTAGGTGTGAAAAAGCTAAGAAGGGGACGGAGGAACTGTAACAAAAGTTACTGCAGGGATTATGGGAGAGTGAGCAGAGATGGAGCCACCAGTAACTTCCTGACAGAGAATACCACAAGACAGAGTGAAGGCAGTGCTGATGTAGAAATCGCCCCCACAAGTCAGTCAAGGAAATCACTACCTGTTTCTGAGCAGAAGGTACACAACATCCTCTTTAGACATAAATGAAAATGGAGAAATCCATTTAATGCTTGTAAAGACAGCTTAGCCCAACCTGCCTGTCCAAGTGGCTTGTATGGACCTGATTCTTGCTCCTTCCTATACACTGGCTCTGTGGGCCTCCTCCTGATACCTGGCTATTTGCTGGGGTAGGTGCTGCCAGAATATTCCCATGGCAGGTAGAAAGCTTGAGGGGATGACAGCGGGACCCCATTCCAGGCCTCCTAGGAACCATGAAACACTAATGAGTGTATGCCTACAGAGGTGCCCTGAAAAAGATCACAGGGAGGGCAAGGCAGGCAGAGAGCCATAAGGCAGACTGGAAGGGGTTAAATGGCATGCTGGGGTCTCAGGCTAGTTAGTGCAGAGTTCTGACTGGCATGCAGGTCTTCTTGGCAGGCAGAACCCTCTCTCTCCACTATGAAGATCCAGGCCTCTGTTGTCTGGGGCTTGTGAACAGTCTACAGTTCTACATTGCAGATTTCTGAGTCAGTGCTACGGTAGTGATTATGTAAATCAGTCCAACCTCAGCTCTTTCCCAGCTTCACTGTGACTGAAGAAAAGAACAACTTCTTTTTTTTTTTTGGTCTTTTCGAGACAGGGTCTCCCTGTAGCCCCAGCTGTCTTGGAACTCACTCTGTAGACCAGGCTGGCCTTGAACTCACAGAGATCCACCTGCCTCTGCCTCCTAAGTGCTACGATTAAAGGCATGTGCCACCACGCTCGGCCAAGAACAACTTCTTAAAGTCTCTTAAATCATACTCAAAATTATTATATGTGAACAACTATCTTTTTTCAAGAGTTTCTATGGTTTACAATTTATTTATTTATTTATTTATTTATTTATTTATTTATTTATTTTTGTGCTGGGGATTAAATGTAGAGCATAGGGCTGGAGAGATAGCCTAGCGGTTAAAAGCACCGACTGCTCTTGCAGAGGACCCGGGTTCGATCCCCAGCACCCACATGGCGGCTAAGAACCATCTGTAACTCCAATTCCAGGAGAACTCCAGTTCCAGGGGAATCCGAGACCCTCTTCTGACCTCCGCGGCTTTGCACAACACAGGTGCACAAACCTACATGCAGACTGTACATTCATACACATTCAAAAAATAAATAAAATTAAAAAAAAATAAATAAAATAAATGTAGAGCATAATACATGCTAGGGAAGTACTCTACCACTAAGCCCTTTTCACATTTCTTTTTCTTTTTTTTTTTTTGTCTTTTCAAGACAAGAGTCTCCCTGTAGCCCCAGCTGTCCTGGAACTCACTCTGTAGACCAGGCTGGCCTCGAACTCACAAAGATTCACCTGCCTCTGCCTCCCAAGTGCTAGGATTAAAGGCGTGTGCCACCATGCCCAGCCACATTTTATTTTTGAGACAGGGTCTCACTAAGTTACCTAAGTTGGATGTGAACTCACTCTGAAGCCCAGGCAGGCCTTAAACTTGCAACCCTCTTACCTCAAGCTCCTGAATAGCTAGGAGAATTCTGAAAATGATCTATAATTTGCCAAAGGTTAATAACCACTGCAAGCATTCTGTTTGACTATCTGACAGAACTGAAAATGGAGTTCTTTAACTTTTTTTCTACCTCAAGTTCCTGCTCTGTATTCTGGGAGTGATTGCAGTACAACCTCCGCAGCCTCCACATCCAGGGGCTCCTGTTGTTTTTCCAGTGCTTGGAAACAGCCTAATGGGGGCAATCATAGGCCAAGTAGGAGTGCTGCATCTTTCATAGAGAGACAGAGAGGCTCTGAGGAAGGAGGCCTGGCACTTTGCCCAAAGCATTGTGTAGATGCATGGGCTTTTTATAAATCAAGACCATCTGAAGAGCAGACACCAGAATTACTGTGATTCATAAAATTTACTCTTGGGGCTGGAGAGATGGCTCAGCAGTTAAGAGCACGGACTGCTCTTGCAGAGGACCCGGGTTCAATTCCCAGCACCCCCTTGGCAGCTAAGAACTGGCTTTAAGCTGGGCGTGGTGGCACATGCCTTTAATCCTAGCACTCGGGAGGCAGAGGCAGGTGGATCTCTGTGAGTTCAAGGCCAGCCTGGTCTACAGAGTGAGCTACAGTCCAGGCCAGCTGGGGCTATAGGAAGACCCTATCTCAAAAAAATAAAATAAAATAAAAAAATAATAAAAAATAAATAAATAAAAGTTACTCTTTAGACCAGAAAGGCTGGGATTGAATAGCTTTCAGTCATTTTTGAAATAATTGTAAGAATGTGAGTTGAGGGTCTGGAGATATGGCTGAGTTGGCAAAGTGATTACCACACAAACATGAGGACCTGTGTTCCATCCCAGAACCCATGTAAAAAAGCTGGGCATGGTAGCATATACTTACAATCCCAGCACTGGGGAGATGGAGACAGGCAAATCCTTTGGGCTATCTGGTTGGATAGCTGAGCCTATTTGGAAAATCCCAAACCAGTGTGAGAGACTGTGCCTCAAAAAACAGGATGATGCAGGATGGAGAGATGGATTAGTGGTTACCACGAACATCTGCTGCTCTTGCAGAGAACCTGGCCCCACAGGTCTGAGCACCCATGTAAATTGGCTCACAACCATCTTTAACTCCAGTTCCAGGGGATCTGACAGCCTCTTCTGGCTTCCCTGGGCACCAGGCACGTATGCAGTACACATATATACACACATGTACACATAAAATAAAAATAAGTCTTAAAATAATAAATAGGGGCTGGAGAGATTGCTCAGTGGTTGAAATCACTGACTGCTCTTGCAGAGTACCGGGCTTCAATTCCCAGCACCCACATAGTGGCTAACAACCACCACTAACTCCAGTTCCAGGAGATCCAATGCCCTCTTTTGACCTCCTTAGGCATGGCATGAAACAAGTACACTTACATTCATGCAGGGAATACACTCATACACATAAAATAAAAATAAATAATTAAAATAAATAAACTGGGGCTGGAGAGATGGCTCAGCAGTTGAGAGCACTGGCTACTCTTGCAGAGGACTAGGGTTCTGTTCCCAGCACCTACATGGTGGCTATCAACCAAGTATAACTCAATTTCCAGGGGATCTGACACCCTCTTCTGACTTCTTCAAGCATTGCATGAACAGGTACACTTACACACATGCAGGCAATACACTCACACATAAAATAAAAATAACAATAAAATAAAATAAAATATTAAAACAAAAACTCAAGGTGACGGTTCCTGAGGAATGACACTAAAGCTGTCTTCTGGACTCACATACTCAGAACACAAACATGTGTACCTCTCCAAAGGCTTGCATGAGAATATGCACATAGCTGGGCGTGGTGGAGCATGCCTTTAATCCCAGCACTCTTGAGGTAGAAGCAGGCGGATCTCTGTGAGTTCAAGGACAGCCTGATCTACATAGGGAACTTCAGGATAGCTGGGAGTAAAAGGAGACCCTGTCTCAAAAAGAAGCCCCCCCAAATAAAAAGAATATGCACATATATGAAAAGGTAAAATAAACTCCGGCTGAAAATATGTCATCTAGGCTGGCCTTGAATTCCTCCAGCTCAGTCTTCTAATTTGGTGGGGGTGGACTTTTTTAGTGTGGTGCTGAGAGGATCAATTCTGGGGCCTTGCATGTGCTAGTGAAGTGCCTACCACTTAGCTATGGCCCAGCCCACTTTTGCCCCCCCCCCTTTTCTGAGACAGGGTTGTCTACTCTGGGCTTGAAATTTTTGATACATCTTTAGCCACAGAAGGAAATATTTTGAATACAGAGTCAGGGTAGAGGACTGGGGGGATGGCTCAGTCAGTAAAGAGCTTGGGCAAGCATGATCTCCTGAGTGTGGACCCCCAGTATCCACATTAAAAAAAAAAAAAAAAAAGCCATGCCTTAATCTTAGCACAGGAGAGGTAGAGCCAGGAAGACTCCAGAGCTCACTTGCTAAATTGCTGAGCTCTAGGTTCAGTGAGAGCTTCTGTCTCAAAAATAAAGTGGACGACTAGAGGGATAGCTTGCTGTTCATCTTCCAGAGGACCAGAGTTCAGTTCCCAGGACTCATGTCTGGTGGCTCACAGCTACCCATAACTCTAAATGCAGGGGATCTGATACCCTCTTCTGGCCCGCTATGTGTGGCATATACAGACACACAATAATACATACCTATGAATAAAATAAAAACAAATCTAAAAAAATTGGGTAAGGGGCTGGAGAATGGCTCAACAATTAAAGAGTACTGACTGCTACTGCAGAGGCCCCAGGTTCAATTCCCAGCATCCCCATATGTTGTCTAACAACCATTCATAACCCTGGCTATAGGGGATCCAATGCCATCTTCCGACCTCCACAGGCATTGCATGACACGGCTGCACTTATACCCATGCAGGCAAAACACTCATATACCTAAAATAAAACAATAATAAAATTTTTTTTTAAATTAGGGGAAAGGCCGGGCGTGGTGATACATGTCTTTAATCCCAGTACTCTAGAGGCAGAGGCAGTCGAATCTCTGTGTATTCAAGGCCAGGCTGGTCTACATAGTGAGTTCTAGACCAGCTGGGGCTATAGGGAGACCCTGTCTCAAACCCTCCTTGCCCCCCCCCCAAATTAGGTGGAGATCAATAAAGGAAGAAACCAGACATCAACCTCTGGCCTCTATACACACAAAGTCAGAGTACTTTCAGTAGCAATAACAATTACTGCTCCTTTGAATCCCTGTGGGACAGGAAGCCAGTAGGCAGAGAGGAGGGAGACAAAGTATTCCAAAGATAAACAACAGCAAGGTAGCTCTGTTTCTCTTGGTGTGGAGGGACTTACTTTTGTTAACATGGAAGGGCTTTTTTTTTTTTGTCTTTTTGAGACAGGGTCTCCCCCTTTAGTTTCAGCTGTCCAGGAGCTTGCTATATAGACCAGGGTGGCCTTGAACTCACAGAGATCCACCTGCCCCTGCCTCAAAAGTGCTGGGATTAAAGGCATGCATCACCACGCCCGGCTACATGGAAGGTTTTGCTTAAAGTTTATATTCTGGATAGATGAGGTGGGGCTTTGGCTGTAACCTATCAAATCAAGTAGATGGATATCATATGCTCCATGTAGAAAGCTAACTTGAGGGGCTGGAGAGATGGCTCAGCAGTTAAGAGCACCAACTGCTCTTGCAGAGGACCCAGGTTCGATTCCCAGCACCTACAAGGCAGCTAAGAACGGTCTTTAACTCCAGTTCAGGGGAATCCAATGCCCTCTTCTGACCTCTGCAGCATTGTACGACACGGGTGCACCAACCTGCATGCAGACAGTACACTCATACACATAAAAAATAAGAAATAATAAAAAAAAAGAAAGCTGACTTGAAATATCTCAATTTTTTTTTTTTTTTTTTTTTTTTTTTGGGGTTGTTGAGACAGGGTCCTTCCGGTAGCCCCAGCGGGCCTGGAACTCACTCTGAGACAGCTGACCTTGAACCACAGAGATCCAGCCGTCTCTGCCTCCCAAGTGCTAGAATTAAAGGCATTAACACCTGAACCTTTCAGTTTTTTGGATAAGTGGTACACAAACATTTATTTTTTATTTTTATAAGAATGTTTATTTTGCATTTTATGTGTATGAGTTGGTTGCCTGCGTGTAGGTAGGGGTTGCATCCCGTGTGCAATGCCAGTAGAGGTCATAAGGCATCAGATCTCCCGGAACTGGAGTTATAGACAGTTACTAGCGTGCCATATGAGTGCTGGGAATCGAACCTGGGTCCTCTGCAAGAACACACAGTGCTCTTAACCATTGAGCCATCTTTCCAGCCCCACATTCTCTGTTATTTATTGTTTCACTCTCTGAAAACAATACTTGGAAATAAGAATTTAAGCTCAACAAATGGTCTATGATGAAGTGTTATAAAGGAAACAGGAAAAGAAATATAAATGGAATAGTAATGACATATTGATCACAGACAAAGAGGGGCTCTGGCAAAGTATTTACTAAGTGTTTTCCCAGAGTGCCCACAGGGGCTTGCTGTCTCCTGTGTGACCCATGGCCTATCTTTCAAAGTGGGTCTTTGGAGGCCTCATATCCCAAGCAGCCTATCCTGACTCCAGAAACTGAACTTTTCCAAAATCTGCTTCCCAGTGATTTCAACAGTGACTCTGACCATGGATGAAAAGTAAGGGATCTTGTCGGGCATGGTGGTGTATGCCTTTAATCCTAGCACTTGGGAGGCAGAGGCAGGTGGATCTTTGTGAGTTCAAGGCCAGCCTGGTCTACAGAGTGAGTTCCAGGACAGCTGGGGCTACAGGGAGACCCTATCTTGAAAAGACCAAAAAAAAAAAAAGGGATCAGGACAGGCCTCCCTCCTTTGCTAATAGCCTTGGGTGGACAATGGATCCTGGACCATCACCACACACTTCTAGATGAGAAGAAACTGGGCTGCAGAGGGTTGAGTTGAGAAAAAATGTGGAGCCTGTGCGTTTGAAAAACAGTGTGTTAAATGGATGATTCCCGAGTCCATGAGCTGACATCAGCATAAACTCATGGGAATGGAAACACTCCTGACAGTAAAATGCCAATTAGTAAATGAAGAAGAAATGATGGAAACAGACTCTCAGCATTAGGCAGTAATAACTGCTACAGGCAAGAGTCATCAAACCATGGTAAAATGAGGAGGGAAAAGTCTGCTAAGAAACGGGATACCCAGGAGACAGAGTCAGGTGGATCTCTATGAAATGGAGGCCAGCCTGGTCTACCTAGTGAGTTCTAGACCAGCTGGAGCTAAAGGGAGACCTTGTCTCAAAAAGTAAAAAAACAAAAACTAGGATGCTACATAGCCTCAAAATATTTTCTGCAATACACCTAACGATGTAAAGAGAAAAATAGTAACTTCACAGTGGAGATGGTAGCAGGCTCTACCTTAGGTTAGCCATCAGTCAACATAAATCACCATGAGGTCCCTGAGAAAGGTCACAGTGCACACTATGGTTTTCTTGCCAAAAATACATAACTTGGATTTTTTTTTTTTTTTTTGAGACAGGGTCTCCCTATAGCACCAGCTGGCCTAGAACTCACTCTGTAGACAGGCTGGCCTCGAACTCACAGAGATCCACCTGCCTCTGCCTCCACAGTGCTAGGATTAAAGGCATGCACCACCACACCCAGCTTAAAGATGGTTCTTAACCGCCATGTGGGTGCTGGGAATCAAAACCGGGTCCTCTGTAAGAGCAGTCGGAGCTCTTAACAGCTGAGCCATCTCTCCAGCCCATAACTTGGATTTTGTTGTTGCTTGGGGGACATAGTCTTACTATATGTAGCCCAGGTTGGTTTCAAACTCAAAATCCAACCCCCCTGCCTATACCTTGAGTGCTGGATTGTGTGTGGGTACTGTCACATTGCTTCATAACACAGATGTAATCAAGACATTAATTGGTTCTATTCATTCCCCCCTCTCTCTTTCTGTGTGTGTGTGTGTGTGTGTGTGTGTGTGTGTGTGTGTGTGTGTGTGTACCTATAGCTCCAGTTAATGAAGAAGCTGAGATAAGAGGATATCTTGAACCCAGGAATTTGAGACCAGCCTAGGCAATATAGAAATTGTTTTTTTGGGGGGCGGGCTGGAGAGATGGCCTAGCAGTTAAGAGCACCTACCACTCTTACAGAGGACCCGGGTTCGATCCCCAGCACCCACATGGCAGCCAAGAACCATCTGAAACTCCAATTCCAGGAGAACTCCACTTCCAGGGGAATCCAAGACCCTCTTCTGACCTCCGCGGCATTGCACGACACGGGTGCACAAACTTGCATGCAGACAGTACATTCATACACATACAGAAATAAAAAAAAAAGAAATTGTTTTTTTGGGGGGAGGCAATTTCAGGTAAACTGAAATAAACAGCATTTCACAAAACATTGGTCTATTCTCTAAGAAAGTCAAGGTCTTGAAAGACCAGAGCTGAGGAAGTAGTCAGGATTAAAGGAGACTAAAGAGATCCAACAGCTAAGTACATGATTATTAGGTCCCCCACCAGAAAAAGGAACAATGTTACTCGCTGATTTTGATAATCATGCTTACACTGAGATGTTCATACTCATGAGGAAGCATATGGGAGAATTTCTGTCCTATTTTTGACAGTCAAAATTACTTTACAATGAAAAGCCAAATATGACTGAAAACATAATACTTCAGAGATCAGTCTTTCTTAAAATGTCTGGTACCTGATGCTTTGTGGTATGACATGTGTCAGGGCTCAAGTATTCTGCACCCACATGGGAGGGTGTTGGGATCCATGCAGGGCTTTATAACAGTCAAGCTCAGACTTCCCAGATTTATAAGCACAATAAACAGTAAACATGCAAACATATATCAATGTTCTTGATGAGTTTCCAGGAATAGTCAGAGGTATGTCAAATCCTGCCTTCAGCTCTAGGAGCTGTTCCTCTGTGAGACCCAATACAAACACAAGGCTAGAAACAAGCAGAAAGCAGCAAAATATTGGTCACTTACTTGTCCTGGGACTCAATATACACGTAGAGATGAGGCTCAAAACACTTGGAAACAATGCCATGAAATGGATTGTCTGGGGCTTTAGGCTTCTTTGGCTAGAGAGAGTGTGAGAGAGATATGAATAAACATAAGCCCTAAGTTTCTTTTCAAGTTTTCAAGAAATTTCTTTTTATTTTTTCTTTTTTTTTCTTTTTGAGACAGGGTCTCCCTGTAGCTCTAGCTGGCCTGGAACTTACTGTGCAGATCAGGCTGGCCTTGAACTCACAGAGATCCACCTGCCTCTGCCTCCTGAGTACTGGGATTAAAGGTGTTCACCACCATATACTGCTTGTTTTCAAGAAACTTCAAAGTTAACTCTCAGTTTGTAGATGAGGGAGCAGCAGGAGAAGATGGCCCTTTCGGATTCATCCTGTGACCTGCTGCCAGCTTGTGAGTAGCTCTGACTTGCTGCATGTGATGAGATTTACTGCTATTCGGACACTGCATGCATGTTCCATTTGGAAACCAGTCATCATTAGATATTCAAAAAAATGTAAATTCTGGCTAAATTTAAGAAATACCTTATATTTCTATAATCTTTGTTTACTAAATGCTATTATGGGCAAAGCACTAAATACCTGGTATCTGATATTAAATAATGTCTATCTATTCCTCATGACAATCTTTCATAGTGTCGGTCTTGTTACTGTCATATATCTCAAGAAATGGAGGCGCTAAACCAATCGCTGCTCTAAGGCATGTGGTCAGACTTCTACCTCCTGCATAGACTTTTGCTAACAAATAATGTAAGAAAAAGAAAGGTGGTAGGCCACCGGACACATTGCCAACTTCTGCTATTTTCAGGTCTCATCACAAAGTCAAGTATTTTATATATTACAGTTTCATGAGAATAAAACAGCTGGGCGTGGTGGTGTATGCCTTTAATCCCAGCACTTGGGAGGCAGAGGCGGGCAGATCTTTGTGAGTTCAAGGCCAGCCTGGTCTACAAAAGCAAGTTCCAGGTAGCTGGGGCTACCCTGTCTCAAAAACACCAAAAAAATAAAATAAAATAAAATAAAATAAACAGCAGCATAAAGGTAACCCTTCCTAAGAAACCAAGGTTGATAAATTCCCTATGGATGGATAATATACTTGAAAATAATACTTGCTGGGCATGGTGGCGCACGCCTTTAATCCTAGCACTTGGGAGGCAGAGGCAGGTGGATCTTTGTGAATTCAAGGCCAGCCTGGTATTCAGAGCGAATTCCAGGACAGCTGGGGCTACAGGGAGACCCTGTCTCCAAAATGACCAAACAAACAAACAAACAAACAAAAACAGAAAAAAAGAAAATAATACTTGAAAACCACTGTTAGGCAAGTTGCTTGGCAATCATTTAAAATAATATTCTTCCTAACTCCTTTCTAAGGATATAAAAAAATAAGAATCTCCCTATCAATCACTTTCTATTCTTATTATCAAATTTCAGCAAACCCACACATCCCTGCTGAATAGAGTTGCTCATATCCTTTCCCTTCTTTTGCAGTGCTGGGAATCAAACCCAAGGCCTTGCACATACTAGCAGGCACTCCACCACTAAGCTACATGAAACCACCTTAGTGAGGAATGACTGATATGTAAAAGGTGTCTGCTGGGCACTGCGACATAGTCCTGCTATCTCAGTACTTGGGAGGTTGAGACAGGAGGAGCTCAAGTTTGAGATCAGCCTGGGCTATCTAACATGACACTCTCAGAAAAAAAAATGGGGCTAGGGATGTAGCTCAGTTGGTATATTTAAAAAAAAAAAAAAATACCGGGGCTGGAGAGATAGCCTAGTAGTTAAGAGCACTGACTGCTCTTGCAGAGGACCCGGGTTCAATCCCCAGCAACCACATGGCGGCTAAGAACCATCTGTAACTCCAATTCCAGGAGAACTGCAGTTCTAGAGAAATCCGAGACCCTCTTCTGACCTCCGAGGCATTGCATGACATGGGTGCGCAAACCTACATGCAGACAGTACATTCATATACATACAAAAAAAAATACCTACTTAATGTATATATCTTCATGAGCTAGGAACACACAGATATTCACTCATTGTACATAATGTATACATCTTGACGATCTTAGAGATAAGCATACACTTGGTAACTAACACAGCCATCAAAGCCGAGAGCATAACTGTTTCCTCTCCTTTCCATTATTATTATCATCATCATTATTATTTGTGGTAAGAATAGTAATATAAGTCTACCTTCTTAAATGTCTTTCATTTATTTATTTGTTTGTTTGTTTATATATTTATTTATTCATTTAGTTAGTCCTTTTGAGACAGGGTCTCCCTGTAGCCCCAACTGTCCTGGAACTCTATGTAGACCAGGCTGCCTCTGCGTCCTGAGTGCCAGGATTAAAGGCATGTGCTACCACACTCAGCCCTGAAAACTACTCCTATCTTAATAAGTACTGGAAAAAGCCAGGTATAGTAGAATATACCTGCAGTTTTAGCTACATGGAAGACTAAGGCAGGAGGATTACTTGAGCCCAGAAGCTTATAACCAAATTGGGCAATATGATGAAACCTCATTAATAAACAAAACAAGCCGGGCGTGGTGGTGCACACCTTTAATCCTAGCACTCGGGAGGCAGAGTTCAAAAGGCCAGCCTGGTCTACAGAGTGAGTTCCAGGACAGCTAGGGCTACAAGGAGACCCTATCTTGAAAAGACAAAAAAACAAAACAAAACAAAACAAAAAAACCAAAGAACTGAGGCTGGCAAGATGGTTCAGTGGCTAAGGGCATTTATCACCAAGCCTGATGACCTGTGTTTGTTCCCCAAGACTGATGCAGTGGAAGAACTGATTCTGACAAACTGTCCTGAAACCTCCACATGTGTGCCATGGTATGCACCCCCTTCTCCCATACTCTGAATAAATAAAAGGCAATAAAAAAAATTTAAAAACAGGGGCTGGGGCTAAGAGATGGCTTAGTGGTTAAGAGCGCCAACTGCTCTTGCAGAGGACCTGGATTCAATTCCCAGCACCCACATAGCGGCTAAGAACCATCTGTAACTCCAGTTCCAGGGGAATCCGACACCCTCTTCTGACCTCCGAGGCATTGCACGACATGGGTGCACAAACCTGCATGCAGACAGTACATTCATACACATAAAAAAGTAAATAAAAAATTAAAAAAAAAAGTCAATTCCAGATGGATCAAAGACCTCAGTGTGAAACCCCAAACTCTGGAGGCAATAGAAGAAAAACTTGGCAGCAGACTACAAGACATAGGCACAGGAAAAGACTTTCTAAATCAGACAGCAGCTGCACAAGAATTAAGGTCAACAACTGACAAATGGGACCTCATTAAACTCAAAAGCTTCTGTACATCCAAAGAAACAATCAAGGAAATGAAGAGAAAACCCACAGAGTGGGAGGAAACCTTCACCACAGATACATCTGACAAAGCATTGATTTTCAGAATATATAAACTACTCAAAAAAACAAAGAAGAAAGAAAACAAATGACCCATTCAATAAATGGAGCAAAGAGTTGAACAGAGACTTCACAAGTGAGGAATTAGAGATGGCTGAGAAACATCTTAAGTGTTCAGGGCTGGGGGGATAGCGCAGCCATTAAAGGCTGAGGATAGGGCTGGAGAGATGGCCTAGCGGTTAAGAGCACCGACCGCTCTTACAGAGGACCCGGGTTCGATCCCCAGCACCCACATGGCGGCTGAGAGCCGTCTGGGACTCCAATTCCAGGAGAACTCCAGTTCCAGGGGAATCCGAGACCCTCTTCTGACCTCCGCGGCATTGCACGACACGGGTGCACAGACCTGCATGCAGACAGTACATTGATACACATACCGAAATAAATAAAAAA
>VZQC01009724.1:669160-686798 GCA_009823505.1 Rhizomys pruinosus
AACTCTTGCATAATGAATGGGTCAAGGAAGAGATAAAGAAAGAAATAAAAGCATTCCTGGAACTGAATACAATGACAATACACCACAAAATCTATGGGATACCTTAAAACAATCCTAAGAGGGAATTTAGCCTTGGGTGCCTACATTTAGAAAAACAGAAAGAGCACAATGTGAATGATTTAACACTGCGCTAAAAAAAAGCAATTGAGAGGCAACAACGGATGAACCCTAAAAGCAACAGAGGAAGAAAGAACAAAAATCAGAGGCAGAAATCAATGAAATAGAAACAGCAAACAACCAAAAAAAATCAATGCAGCCAAAAGTTGTTTCTTTGCGAGGAATAAAGAAGATAGACGAACCTCTAGCCCAGATTAACGCAAAAGAAAGAAGGAACAACGCCAAATCATTACAGTCTGTGAATGACAAGGGAAATTTTCACACAACAACAAGGAAAAGATCCAAAATCATATGGGAATACGTTAAAAACCTATACTCCTTAAGCCAGTTTGAAAACCTAGAAGAATAGATGAATATCTGATCGGGGAATAAACCAAAGCTCAACCATAAGAGATGTGACAGCTAACAAACCGATAATATATGAAGAATTGAAGGTGTAATAAGAACCTCCCAACCAAAAAAGGCCATGCCCAAATGGTTTCATGGCAGAACCTATCAACATTTTAAAAAGACCTACAAATACAACCATGTTACTGAAACTGTTTTGAAGGATACAAACAGAGGGAATTCCCCCAAATTCCTTCTATGAAGTCAGCATCCACTCATTACAAAAACCAGGCAAAGATACAACTAAAAGGGAGAATTAATAAACCCATCTCCCTCATGAACACAGGTGCCAAGATTCTAAACAGGATACGGGCAAATCACATACAGACTCACAATCACGAAGATCCATCCATCATGACCAAGTTGGATTCATACCAAGATGGCAGGGGATGTTCAACATACAAAAATCAATAACATCAAACACATGAATGGAATGAAAGACAAAAAAAATCACACAACCCACTCATCTCAATGATCAGAAAACATTTGACAAAATCCAGCAATCCTTTCAATGCTTAAAGTCCTAAAGGAATTGGATTGGAGGGACATTCCACCAAGGTAATCAAAGCCATAACAGGAAACCCACAGCCCATAGCATCCTAAATGGGGAAATGGAATAGAAACATTCCCTTAAAGGTAGGAACTCGGCAAAGGCTGCCCCCCTGTCACCACTCCTCTTCAATATAGTGCTTCGAAACACTTGCTAGAGCAATAAGGCAAGAAAAGGACATTAAAGAATACTAATTGGAAAGAGGAAGCAAGCTATCCCTAACTTGTTGATGATATAATTGTTTACTTACTTAAGAGGGATACTAAAACTCCACCAGAAAGCGCCTAGAAATGATTAAAAGCTTCAGCAAGTGGCAGGTTTTTTAACAAAATTAACCTAAAAAAAAAAAAAAAAATCAATGCCTTTTCTTACATACCAAGAACAAGCAACTGAGAAAGAATATAAGGAGACCTTCTCACAAAGGATAGCCTCAAAAACAATGAGATACCGGAACAAACCTAAACCAAAGACACCAATATCATCTACCACAAAAATTTTTAAACCTTTAAAGAAAGAAATTGGAAGAAACTCAGAAGATGGAGAAACCTCCCATGCTCAGGATTTGGGAAATTAGCATTGTAAAATGTCCATTCTGGGGCTGGAGAATAGCCTAGAAGCCGTTAAGAGCACCACTGCTCTTGCAGAGGACCGGTTTTGATTCCCAGCACCCACATGGCAGCTAAGAGCCGGCTGTAGACTCCATTTCCATTCCAGGATGACGCCAGTTCAGGAATCCGACACACACTCTTCTGACCTCCGTTGCATTGCATGACATGGGTGGGTGCACAAACTTGCTTGCATGCACAGTACATTCATACACAAATACAAAAAATTAAATAAAATACAAAAAAAGTCCCTTCCTAGCTGAAACTCTTGTATAGATTAACACAATCCCAATCAAATCCCCAAGAGTTTCTTCACAGGGCTTGGAAAAAAAAGTCCTTAATTCATTTGGAAAAACAAAAGACCCCGATACCAAAACAACCCTGAGCGAAAGAACTACACAGGGGGATCGCTATACCCCGCGTCAAACTATATTAACAGGCTATAGTCATAAAAACAGCCTGGTAAGATGGCACAAAAGCAGACCTGTTGATCAATGAAACAAAGCCAAAGATCAATCTGAGCACATAGAATTTCAGTCATCTCAATATTTGACAAGGAGGGCCAAGAAGATAACAATGGAGAAAAGGACAGCATCTTCACAAGTGGTGCGGGCAAACCTGGATCACACTTGTAGAAGAAGGAAATTAAACCCCTACCTCTCGCCCTGGATAAAAGTCAAACTCCACCTGCATGGTGGCATGGTGCCGTTAATCCTAGCACTTGGGAGGCGGAGGCAGGGCGAGATCTTTGTGAATTTCAGGTCATCCTGGTCTACAGATGAGTTCCAGGACAGCTGGGACTAAAGGGCGACCTGTCTTGAAAAGACCAAAAAAAAAAAAAAAAAAAAAAAAAAAGTCTACTCCAGATGAATCAAAGACCTCAATGTGAAACCCCAAACGATGAGGTGATAGAAGAAAAAGTTGGGGCAGCAACTAAAAGACATAGGCTACAGGAAAAGACTTCTTTTTTTTAAATCAGACAGCAGCTGCCAGAGTTACAGGTCAAAACTGACAAATGGGACCTCATTAAAACTCAAAAGCTTCTGTAAACATCCAAAGAAATCAAGGAAGTGAGGAAAACCCAGAGTGGGGAGGAAAGCTTCACCCAGATACATTGACAAAGCATTGATTTTCAGAATATATATGAATACTACTCAAGAAGAAACAGAAGAAAGAAACAAATGACCCACTCCAATAATGGAGCAAAGAGTTGAACAGAGACTTCACAAGTGAGGAATTAGAAATGGCTGAGAAACACATTAAGAAGTTCATTTCAAACATCACTAATCATTAAGGAAATGCCCATCAAAACCACTTGAAAGATATCATCTATTTCCCAATAAGACTGGCTAGGATCAGAAACAATGATACCAAGTGCTGAGAGAGGTTGTGAAGGAAAGGGGAACACTTACTCATCGGCCTGCCGGTGAATGTAAACTTGTACAAACCACTATTGAAACAGTGTGGAGAACCCCTGGAGACTTGGAATGACTTGCCACCCGACCCAGCCAAACCACTCCTAGCTTGTACCCTGAAGTCTCACCCCCACTGCAGAGATACATGCACGGACCATGTTTATTTTCAGCTCTCTTCACAATAGCAGGAGGCTGGAACCACCAAAATGCCCCTCAAACTGACTGATGAAAGATAGAGAAAATGTGGTACAATCTACACAATGGAGTTCTATGCAACGTAAAGAAAGAGGACATTGCCGGGGGTGGTGCACGCTTTATCCTAGCACTTGGGAGGAGAGGCAGGCGGATCTTTGTGAGTTCAAACCAGCTGGTCTGCAGAGTGAATCCAGACAGCTGGGCACAGGGAGACCCTGTCTCGAAAAAAACTTAAAAAAAAAAAAAAAAGATGACATCTGAGCTTTGCCAGGAAAATGCTTGGAGCTAGAGGACATCATGTGCACTGAGCTGAAGTAACAGTCCAAGAAAAACAAGTGACGAATGGATCCTCATCTGTGGATGCTAGTGCCTAATTACCTAGTTGTAATGTATTTTTTGTGCACGGCCCTCTTGAGCTTTATGTCCAAAGCAGTTGGAGTGGAGGCAATATTTCGGAAACAAACAACAAACACAACAAACAAAACAACCACCACCGAACAGAAGGACTGTATCACAAAATGACCTGAAAACAGTGACTTTTCTGCTCAAAACAGACATCAACTTCCACATGGGAGAATATTGAGAAGAACTGGAGAAAGAATGAAAAGCCATGTTTGGCAGAAGTGATGAGCTCTGGGGGGTGGGGGTATAAGGTGGGGACACGGGTTCTAATTTGAATAAAAAAAAAAAAAAGAATTGAAGAAGTGTTCAGCTGGGCGTGATGGCACACTCCTTTAATCCTAACACTTGGGAGGCACAGGCAGGCAGATCTCTGTGAGTTCAAGGCCACCCTGATCTACAGAGTGAGTTCCAGGCCAGCTGGGGTTACAGCGAGACCCTGTCTTAAAAAGACCAAAAAAAACCCAAAAAAAACCCGAAGTGTTCAACATTGGTAATAATTAAGGAAATGTAAATTAAAACCACTTTCAGATATCATCTCACTCCAGTAAGACTGGCTAGGATCAAGAAAACAAATGATACCAAGTGCTGGATAGGTTGTGGGGAAAAGGGAATACTCATCCATTACTAGTGGGAATGTAAACTTGTACAGCCACTATGGAAAGCAGTGTGGAGAACCCTTGGAAGACTCAAAATGAGCTTGCCATCTGACCCAGCCATACCACTCCTGGGTATATACCCACAAGTTTCATCTTACCACAGAGAAACATGCACAACTATATTCATTGCAGCTCTGTTCACAATAGCAAAAAGCTGGAACCAACCCAAATGCCCCTCAACTGACGAGTGTATAGAGAAAACGTGGTACATCTACACAATGGAGTTCTATGCAGCAATAAAAAAATGACATCATGAACTTTGCAGGTAAATGGATGGAACTAGAAGATATTATGTTAAGTAAAGTAACACAGTTCCAGAAAAACAAATAATGAATGGTATCCCTCATCTGTGGATGCTAGCGCCAATAACCCAGTTGTAAATATTTCTTGTGGGGAGTGATGCATATTAGAAAGAACAACAACAACAGAAAAGACTGCATCAAAGAACGGACTGAAACGGTGAATCTGGTAGGGTGGGAGGGTTGGGAGGGGGACATGGATCTATATTCGATTAATGTATATTAATTGATGTGAGTTTAACAGGTATCCAAATTTGCCCAAACTTTGTCTACATATTATATGGTATTTTAAGACTTAGTAAAAGTAAAGATGTCTGTATTAAACAACATTGGTTAAAAGGTTTTCATTAAAATGGTAATATGTTTAAACTAATTCGAAATATAAATTGTTGTCCACATTTTTTTTTTTTTTGGTCTTTTCGAGACAGGGTCTCCCTGTAGTCCCAGCTGTCCTGGAACTCACTCTGTAGACCAGGCTGGCCTCGAACTCACAAAGATCCGCCTGCCTCTGCCTCCCAAGTGCTAGGATGTCCACATTTGTTTTACTTAAAATTTGTATAACAACTTTAGGATTAATGTATACGAATGTTCTCCATTATTTTTGTGTTGTACAGTATCATCTTGTAACATTTTCTTTTACCTGTAGGATAATTTAACTTAAGGAATTAAGTTTGCTTCCCAAATTAACAACATACAGTCAATAATAAACAGCTTGGGTAAATTTAATGAAAATTTACACCTTGATTCCTGCATATAGGTATGTGTACAACTGCCTTTTTGAGATTCATGTGTCAAAAAAATAAAAATCTAAAATAAAAAAAAGGGGGGGATACAGTTATATATTAAACCTTGTCAAATATTTCAATTTAAATCTTAAAACTAACTATGGGAAAAAATTTGCATGTTCCCACAGGTCAAAATATCACCAACTTAATGGCTGAGAAAGAAAAGATACAGCTTTGCATTGTGCAGGATGTACCAAGAAATACCAGCAGAGAAGTTGGCCCATCTCAACATTAAAAGGAAGAAAAGCCTCAGACTGCTACAGGCATCAAACATCTCTATGGATCCTACTTATAACAACTGTTTATAATGAGTCCTAATGAACTTTACCTTCCAGGTGCCACAAAGTTTTAATATGAGAGACTGTCCTACCTCCTTTTCATAGAACAAAGAAAAACATGATGGTAATGAAGTCATTCCCTAACTGTAAATTAGAGCCAACTGTTATAGAGGTAATCTCTTATAAAACCAGTATAACTGACTAATAGACATAGGAACTGTGAAAGTATTATTCTCTATTCAGAGCCAAATATAATACTAAAATCTTTTTTTTTTTTAATTAATCAGTTGGGCGTTGTGGTGCATGCCTTTATTTTTTTTAATTTTATTTATTTTGTATGTGTATGAATGTACTGTCTGCATGTAGGTTTGTGTACCCGTGTCGTGCAATGCCACGGAGGTCAGAAGAGGATGTCAGATTCCTATCGAACTGGAGTTCTCCTGGAATTGAAGTTACAGATGGTTCTCAGATGCCATGTGGGTGCTGGGGATCAAACCCGGGTCCTCTGCAAGAGCAGTTGGTGCTCTTAACCGCTAGGCCATCTCTCCAGCCCAATACTAAAGTCTTTATAAGCTGTGCGATTAAGCAAAATATATTAATATAGGAGAGTTCTGATATCAGCAATGGATTATTTTGCCAAGGAGATGTTGGCCAGGGGATCCATGCCCCCCCCCCAAAAAAAGGTAAAGGCTTCTTGCCTGTAAACTGGGATACCTGCAAGAAGAGAGGCAGTAAGGCCCTGCTGTCGAAGACCTGGTATAAGCATGGGAAAGATGTAGTGAGACCACACTTGCAAGTGTACAGTTGGTCTCTGGAATGCCAAAGAGTGTTACCAAAGGCCACTGAATCAATAAAGGAAATATTGGTCTCCTTGAGTCAAGCAAGACTCCTCCATCAGCATCAGCTACATACACCTCACTTGCCTGGAAATACTGTGCATCAGTGGCAGCCATATGTCTGTATATCCCAAATAGAATTGGCTAGTAGCTCTCTCCTTGGAGGAATAATTCACAGCTGATGCCACAAGCTTACATCCTCTAGTGGTTAGGAGATATTGTAAGCCACAGTAAGACCTTGTCATCTTTTACAGAAAAACTATAGTTCATGGATTAGCATACCATCCAAACATCTGTGTCTATACCAACGTAACTTACCATAATAATTAGTACTGTTTAAATGCCTGTATATCTAATTGCTTGTGCTTCATTAGTAGGATTGAAAGGTTATTCCTGGACAAATTGCTAACCCATGAAAGGAAACAGCCTGAACTGATCAGAGTCCAAAATGACATCTCCAGAGGAAGTACACTGTTTTGCTTCTCACCCACTTATGCCCCTTTTCTAAAGCCTACGGAACAATCTGCAGAAGAGGGGGAGTGACAGAATGTAAGGGCTACAATTGGGTGAATTGTGAAACTACAGCAATATAAACTGGACACTTATTTGATCAACATGATTGTACATACAAGCCCCGCCAGCTGGATGGTGGGAGCCTTGGGCTGTGTGGGTTTGGGCATAGCTGCTTGCAAATTGGTTTTACATGAAGGATACTTGTATTCATTACTTATTACTTATTGTTTAAAAAAATCAAATAGGGAGCTGGGCGTGGTGGTGCACGCCTTTAATCCTAGCACTTGGGAGGCAGAGGCAGGTGGATCTTTGTGAGTTCAAGGCCAGCCTGGTCTACAGAGTGAGTTCCAGGTCAGCCGGAACTACAGGGAGACCTTGTCTCAAACACACACGGGCGCGCGCGCGCATACACACACACACACACACACACACACACACACAGAAATATGTGCTGAACTATTTAGTGGTAAAGGGCACTCTCTCTACAACACTTCCAAACTGTTCTGAAGTGATGGGGAGGGAGGAAGAATGAGAGGAAATCATCAAATACATGCAGCAAATGTTAACATTTGGATCCAGGTGAAAGGTATTTTAGAGTAGCTTGGAACTTTTTTGTTTGTTTAGATTTGGTCTCAGTCTCATGTATACCACGCTGGGCTGCTTACTAGGTAGCTGAGGATGACCTTATACTTCTGATCCTCCTGCCTCAGGAGGCTTGTACCACCACACCCAGTTTTGTGTTGTACAAGGATTAAGCTCAGAGCTCTCTGCATGCTAATCAAGCACTCTAGCAATTGAATTGCATCCTCAGCCTTTATTTACTATTTATGCTTATGAATCTGTAATTATTTCAAAATTGGTCCACTTGCCTCTCAGCCTCCTGAGTAGAAGGGGTCATGGGAATATGCTGCTTTTCCTGGCAAAATAAGGTTTTATAATAAATGGTTCTAAAGGCTGGATCCTACATGTGAAGAAATTTTAGGAATACCTTTATTTTGTTTTTTTTCATTTCCTTTTTATGTATGCACAAAGCAGCATTGTAGAGTTTAAAAACATTGCTGGATAAGTCTAAAGGGCTCATTGGGTAAACATAAAATACAGACCTCATATGGTGAGAGAAAATAGCTCTACAACACTCATCTAGACTGAATTTCACAGATCCTGTGCATGACCAGGTCCTGTAACACTCAGAAAGCTATGCTACCAAATAGGGCTGTCATCCAACCTCCATGGGACTGCTCCGCTTCTGCCTTGAAGTAAGGAGAGGCCAGTCGGTCCTGTTATCACAGCACTTAATTCTTCATGCATTTTGCTCATGAGCTGAAGCAAGATGGGAATAAGTGAAGGGACCAGCCAAGTTTCTTTTTCTTACTATTTCTCCACAAGGCTGCTCCTACCCACAGCTGCTCTATAAACGTGTTCATGCTAGGCTGATAGGTGCTGGAATTTCAGCTCACACTGGTGTCTCCCTTTGCACTAGGCAGCTCCCCCAAGGGCTGATCCTCTGCTTAAAGAACACACTAAGTCATTTAGCAGTAGCACTCGGCTGGACTGCTGAGTGTGTGAATTCTGTCCAAAAGCTGCAGATGTTTAAGCTATTTCCTCCTGGAGTTTGACGGAATAATAAAAGGTTACTGTTGTCACAGTAAGGAGGTCTGCAGCTGGTCTCATTTCCTTTTATTACTATCCAATGTAAACAGATTAAATCTAACGGCTCAGATCACCAGAAGGGTACATTTTAAACCAGAAAATTTTGATTTCTTCTTTCTCCTCCTGTGTCCTCAGTACCTTTTCAGATGTCATTTTCTACTACTGGGAATATTTTGGAAACTGAATGTTCAGTTCCTCTCATGAAACAAACACTGCTTTCCGAAAGCCAGGCATAAACTGCAGTAGTAAGCAAGGGCTGACCTTGACCTTGAGGACCAACTGCCCACTGACTTTGGCAAGGTGATGGCTTGCATAACCCAGGGCAACAGGTCCCACACCATCTCTGGCTGACCGATTCCCTGCTAACAATGTGAGTCTCTTTCCAACACCCCTCAAGAACCCCTGTTTCCCCAGAACACTCAATTCTAGCAGCCAACTAGCTACTGACAAGAGGGAAAGTCTAGGCAGAGCTCCATCTAGCTAGCTTCAGGCAGGACAAGTGCTGATGGAGCAGGGGGAGGTGGGGTGACATGTTGGGGTCATTAGTCATTGTTTGTGTTTTATTTTTTTATTTATTTGTTTCTCTGTTTGTTTATTTTGATCTTTTTGAGACAGGGTCTCCCTGTAGCTCCAGCTGTCCTGGAACTCACTATGTAGACCAGGCTGGCCTTGAACTCACAGAGATCCTCCTGCCTCTGCCTCCTAAGTGCTGGGATTAAAGGCATGTGCTACCACGCCCAGCATGTTTTATTACTAAAGAATAGGCCATGAATTAAAGATAGATTAACTAGATCAGGGATTTCTTTATTTTTTTTCTGTTTAAAATAAATGTAAAACATCAGGTTTAAAATAAACTGTACCAGGAAGTCCATAAAACAAAGCAACTAAGAATGGAACTGCTCTAATTGCAGGAACACTTGGTCCCGTCTCTCCCAACTCCCCACAGAGACATCAGATGGTCTATCAAGGACTATAGCTTGAAAGCAGCCAACCTTCTCTAAAGATATAGAAAGCAGTGAGGTCAAGAGAAACCATATAGAACCTATCTGAGGTCATACAGCCTGTGAGTAGCAGACAGAAGACCAACATTTTCTCCACCAAAGACCTCTACTTGACCCTGCCTGCCTTTCTACTGTCAGTGTTCTCTGTCCTTAGAACAAGCAGGTATTGGTCTTACAATAGTCACTTCAAGCTTTCATGATGAGGAAAAACTTAAAGACCCCCTCCCAAATCAGATTTTACCTGGCAAAACTGACTGCCTAGACAATGCCATAATTCAGTGTAGTGACAACTAGAGGTGACCAGCAAGCAGGGATTGCATCGTGGCATCTAAGTGCTCGAACTGCACTATTCTGATCACGAAAGCTGCTAGCACAGGAGAGAGCCCAGGGCACAGAATGACTGCACAATGCACTCTTCTTAGCAGGTAGCCCAGTGACAGGGACTTCACTGGAAGAACGAGGCCCCTGCAGCGGGAGTGCTTGCTTGCAAATTGAGAACTGCACTGGAGGTAGACAGAATATTTCCCTTTCTGTGCTAGCCAATGATATGATGGAATGATGGATTTAAATAATCTCTGGGATACAAGCACACAACCCTCCAGTTTTGTTCATTTGCTTTTACCCATAAACTTAATCTTTAGGTCTAGTTTTTAATAAGACATAAAACAAAAACAAAAACAAAAAACAAAAAACCCCAGGGAGGAATTCTAGCTTCTGACTTCTATTTAGATCTGTCTTCTAGTGTCAGCCTCTTGGAGCTGTATTGTGATCACCTATAAAACCAGAGGCAGGCACTGAGGCAAAATGAAAGAAAGCATGTAAAAGATTTCTAGATTACAAAAGTACCCTAAAAATGTGAGGTATCTATGTTATTACAATTATTTAATCAATGGAGCAGACACATTTAACTGCTCCTAGGAACTGTGCTGTCGGGGCTTTGGTCACCACGCTCGGAATGCAGAACTAGCTGCACAGTGTGTGGCTGTGGATTTCCCCAAGTTGGTCTCCCAGCCACCTCCCTTTTCCTGGTGTCTGGGGTGAAACAATACCATCCAATAATCCTCTAGCAGCCAAGTGCAGAAAATTAAAAAAGAGCACTAATCCAGAAAGGAAACTGCTCTAACCTTACTTCTCATAAAATGGCAATGAAACAAAAGCACCATTCTGTAGGATGAAGGGAAAGGAAGGCTGGACAGAAAAATCTAAAGGAAATTAAAGTGCTAGAGTGCTCTGAAAAGTACCTCCCCAAAGATGCCATTGGTCACCTTGATATGTCTAAGGACTTCCCCATGGCTTCCAGACCTAATGTGATCAGTTTCCCTTGTATGTAGGCCTCTCCCAGCCCAGGATACTGCATTCTCACATCACGGTACCAGATGAGAGGAGGACGGAAGGCTGCCTGACAGACCCAGGAGATGACAGGAACCTCAGAGCAGTACTGGGCAACCCTGCGGACAGGCTGAGAGGCTTGTGTGTGGTGCTAAATGCTGAGAGAAGGCTCTTCTACCACAGATCAGGAACAGGAAGAGCTGCTCTTTGTTTTCTGAATGCATTCTCATACCAGGCCTTCTACAAAGCCCAACGTTTGATCTCTGAATGTAGTCAACAGCCAAAGACCACATCTGAAGTGAGTGACCATTTTCAGAAAGGAACATCAGGCAGCCTACACATGGCAACACAAGCAGACTTACTTGATCTAACTCTTTCTCCAGCGCCAGCTCCTCCATCTCTGATACTGTCTCATCTTCCAGGAAGGGATTGGTAGATGGTGGGGACTCCAGCTTTTTCTATCAAAAAATCATAAGAAAGAGGTTATCTCCTGAGCATGTGGGAGGGCCTTACCAGTTATCCGATTTTGCCAAGTCTTCCCAAGAGCTGGATCATGAACTCTGACCTCATAGCAAGAACAGAGGCAGTATGGACCACATTCTCACCCTCATGTCCTCATAGTCCTTTTATGACCTTCTAGAAACTTTATAGTCTATCTTACTCCAATTCTAATCTGACTAAACTCCCTCATCCTTCATTCCTCAATAGAGAAGCCCTTCTTCTGGGAAAGCTTTCTCATCTGTCAAGTTTTGGTTAGATGTCCCTACCATGTACTCCCATCCTACGCAGCATAACCACCACTGGGCATTTATTAAAATGTTACAATTGAAGCCAGACACGGGCGCCTGTACCTATAACACTAACATTATAGGGTGAAGACAGGTGGATCATAGGAGTTTGATGCCCAGCCTAGCTGAGAAACTGTGACTTTCTGGCTCAGTGAGAAACCCTGTCTGAAAAAAATAAAGCCTGGAGAAAGAGGAAGACACCTGAGGTCTTGCTCTGGCCTCTGTATGCATGTGCAGGCACATCTGCACACTATCATGCATGCACCACACACAGGAAGGAAGGAAGGAAGGAAGGAAGGAAGGAAGGAAGGAAGGAAGGAAGGAAGGAAGGAAGGAAGGAAGGAAGGAAGGAAGGAAGGAAGGGCAACTTCCCATTTGCCTTTTCCACCAGATATCCTAAGGCAAGGATCATGTATGTTGGTCTCCATTGTATCTTTGGCGCCTGCCATATAAAGGGTGCTCAATAAATATGAATGAATCCTAATGCCTTATGGGTTTGAATTCAATAAATACAAAGGTAATCTCATGTGGTCTAGATTACGGCCAGAAATCCCTAGGCAGGATAGCTTTAGTGTCAACTTGACAGACATGGGTTGAGGGAGCCTCAATTGGGTAATCACCTCCATTGGACTGGCCTGTGGCCATGTCTGTGGAGTATTGTCTTGATTGTCAAGCAATGTGGGAGGGCCCAGCCCACTGCGGGTGGTGCCACCCCTGGGCAGATTGTTATGTATTGTATAAGAAAGCAGGCTTGGGGCTGGAGAGATGGCCTAGCGACCGCTCTTACAGAGGACCCGGGTTCGATCCCCAGCACCCACATGGCGGCTGAGAACCATCTGAAACTCCAATTCCAGGAGAACTCCAGTTCCAGGGGAATCCGACACCCTCTTCTGACCTCCGCGGCATTGCACGACACGGGTGCACAGACTTGCATGTACTGTCTAGTACATTCATACACATACAGAAAGAAATAAAATTAATAAAAAAAATTAAAAAAAAAAAAAGAAAGCAGGCTTGGGGCTGGAGAGATAGCCTAGCAGTTAAGAGTGCTGACTGCTCTTGCAGAGGACCTGGGTTCGATCCCCAGCACCCCCACCATGTCGACTGGAGACCATCTTAACTCTAATTTGTTTCCAGGGGAATCCGACGCCCTCTTCCGACCCTCTGCCGCATTGCCCACGACAAAGGTGCACAAACTACATGCAGGGGGGAACAGAAACATTCATACACATAAAAAATAACTTAACCACTTGGGAAAAGGCAGAGGCAGGCGGATCTTTGTGAGTTCAAGGCCATCCTTGGTCTACAAGTGATTTCCAGGACAGCTGGGGCCACAGGGGACCCTTTGTCTTGAAAAAGAAAAAAAAAAAAAAAAAAAAGCCAGTAAGCAGTGTTCCTCCATGGCTCACTGATGATGCTAATTCCAATAATTCAAATGCAAGTGAACAATCCACACAACACATCTCTTGGAAATATTTTACAATTTTGACCTACAGATGTTATTTGTGCCTGGGTGATGGGAATTTCAGCAAAGAGGAAGCCAAAAGACAACAGGACAAAAGAGTTTGATTGGTGCTGGGAGTGAGGTGATGTGATAAGGGACAGCTTCCTGGAGACAATAAGCTAAGAGGAGAGGGAATTTCCAAATGTGTTTGTGACATTTTAGCATATATCAGTGGAGGAAGCTGATGTGATCCATAAGCCAAGAGAGGGACTGCAGATAGAGTACTACTGTGAGCGGCTTGCCAAGGGCCAGGGCATCATCTGAAGGTATTACAAACAAAAGTGCAGATAGAGTACTACTGTGAATGGCATGCCAAGTGCCAGGGCATCATCTGAAGGTATTACAAACAAAACTCAAAAGCAAACTAAACACAAACACAAAACAAAACAAACCCCTAAGTTTGTCTGCTGTGAGCTTTAAGATAATTAAAAAAAAGTCTTTATTATATTTTTTGTGCATGAGAGTATTGCCTGCATGTATGTAAGTGCACCCGTGTCATGCAATGCCCACAGAGGTTGAAAGAGGGCATCAGATTCCCCTGGAACTGGAGTTACAGACAGCTGTTAGCTGTCATGTGTGTTATCTGGGAATTGAACCTGGCTTCTCTGCACGAGTACCAAAAGCTCTTAAACTCTGAGCCAGCTCACTAGCCCCAAACTTTAAGATAATTCTGATAATATTCATTTAAATACTGAATTCTTGTCCAAAACATTTGGATATTATTTTGTAGACAGACAATGACCTTGTGGTGAATTGGTTAGCTCATGGTAATTTCTGCAGTACCCTGGTGAGAGACAGTACAGCCTAACAATTAAGCAAGCACTTCACATCTGAACCGTCTTTACCTGATACAGGGGAAGTACTCCTATAAATTTAGAAATTTTAGAGCCTATGTTCCTAAGCATTAGTTGTCTTTTAGAGAATTGTTGGTTCTTGGCCAGGTATCATGACACATGCCTATAATCACAACACGCTGGAGGCTAAGGTAACAGGATCTCAAGTTTAAGGCCAGTCTAAGATATAATATTAATGATATTTTATTGATTTATTTAATGCGTATGAGTGCTTTGCCTACCTGTATGTACTGATGACCTGAGTTCTACCTCTGGGACTCATGCGGTAAGAGAGAACTGCTGCAGGTTGTCTTCTGAGCTCGACATATACACAGCATGAATGCCTGTGTACACACACACACACACACACACACACACACACACACACACACAAAACAACTAACTAAACAAATGCCAATTTTTTTTTTTTTTTGGTGTTTTTGAGAAAGGGTATCCCTGTAGCCCCAGATGGCCTGAAACTTGCTTTGTAGACCAGGCTGCCCTCGAACTCCCAGAGATCTGCCTGCCTCTGCCGCCTGAGTGCTGGGATTAAAGGCACGTGCCACCATGCCTGGCTTGTAATTTTTAAAACAAAAAAATGTATTTCTATTTCACTGCTGGGGGGAGAACGGACTATAACAGAAGCACGAAGATGGTGTGTAAGGGTGCTGGCGTGATGCAGGCAAGGGCTGAAGGAGGATTAGACTAAGCTGGAGTCCAGAGAGAGAGAGCAAAGTAAGTGGTCAAATTCAGGATGAATTCAGGAGAGAGATCTAAGAGGGCTTACTGAAGTGAGGGAAAGGGGGGAAAGAGGTTGGGGATCACTTACTTCGGTCAGAGCCACCATGAGGCTGGTGTGGACACTCACTCAAACGGTGACCCTCTGCAGTGGTGAGGGTACAGGCTCTGGATCTGACACACCTGTCAAGTCCAGGTTCTACCACTTGAAGCTGCCTAGCTTCTTCAGCCTCAGATCTCTTTTATTAAGCAGAAGAAACACATGGTCTGGACCAGAGGGAAAGGCTCACAGGGAAAGGCTAGTAAGCAGTAGCTTTCATTAGTAGTCAATAGGGATGGCAACTCAAATAAAGCAGATGTATTGTGTTTCTTCTTCTTTTCTCTTGAGATAGGGTCTCACTAAGCAGCCAGGCTGGTTAGTGAAGCAATTCAGATAAATAAGAAGCAAGGCCACAGGACTTAAAATCTTACAAGTTCTTTTAGGCACCACACAGATATCCTGTCCTACTTGTCTCTCTGGGATCTCTCCAGGAAATGAAAGTAGCAGGCCAGCAGTTCACAGTGCAAAAGGCAGACTGACTGCATCCCCCACTTCCCTAGCCCTCAGCTACTGCATACACACCACCCTGCTGGCAGATGCTATCCTACTAAGCCCAAGGTGTGGGTACAGAAAGCCATACTGAGATTAAGGTTAATCTGCTGTGGTGAAAGCAACTGTTTGCAGATAGCAACCACTGGCATAGTGATTTCCTCTGGGAAAGAGCCCCGCTGTCCGAGCCGTCCCAGTAACACTGCTTCCTGCTTTATAGCTGTTGGACACCAGAGAGAATTGCTAGTTTGGGTTTAGATTTTAAATAACTCAAATGACATATTCTGTGAACTTCAGGACTGCTAAATGAAATGAAATAGTTGCCAAGAAGGGAATGGATTTTCAACTCTTATAGAATTTGTTCTTTTGGCAATGATGACAGTGGATCTCAAGTCCACACAGGAAGATAAAAATTCTTCACATAGCAAGCTAATTCCCACTGATTAGTTCACATGGGATTCCCCGCACCTCCAGAGCAGAAGGGCCACACAGAGGCCATCAAGCTGTCCCATTTACTCTTAGGAAGAGTCCTGGCTTTAGTCAGGTGCATTTCTGTATCTGGGCTTGCACACACAAGTCCCTTTTTGAGGCCTTGGTTGGACATGTCACATTATCAAAGAAGGAAGGCTGAAATTTAAGACCATTTTCTTTTCTCGCCCTGAAAGAGAAAGTTCCACATTTCCTGCATTTCTCATTCCATAAATGCTTTACTCCAGCCCAATTTCTAAAGTGATGGCTTGTGGGCTTTAGTTGACAGTCAGCATCACAAGCCCGAGGCTGCGTGCACCTGGTGTTTACCATCACTGTGACCACTCTTGCTACCACATGTTCATATCTCCTACTGGAAGAGTATTATAGGTTTCTTTCTCCTCCCAAACCATAAACATTGCCTGATTCAATTTCATATCTTTTTCTGGGTTTTTTGTTTGTTTGTTTGTCTGTTTTGGGTCTTTTTAAGACAGGGTCTCCCTGTAGCTCCAGTTGTCCTGGAACTCACTGTGTAGACCAGGCTGGCCATGAACTCACAAAGATTGCCTGCCTCTGCCTCCTGATTGCTGGGATTAAAGGCATGAGCCACTACGCCTGGCATCGTATCTTTTTCTGAGCCTCTGTAAGAGGGTACTTGAAAAACATTTGTGAATGGTCAGACAAGAAAATTATCTTTAGTACAAGGACCACATTTTATATTTTCTGTAGAGGAAACCAAAGCCTGTGCATGTTCTGTATTTATGTGCTAATAAAGAGTCTCAACCAAGCTAATGAACAATGGATAGCCCTGGGGAAAGGGATCTGAACCATATGAGGAGAAAAAGAACTTACTTTTAAGTAATAGTGCACTCTTTGTTTACTTTGAGACAGAGTTTTGCTGTAGTCCTAGCAGGCCTGGAACTCACAGTATAGACCAGGCTGGTCTCAATTTTTCAGAGATTCACTTGCCTCTGCCTCTCCAGTTCGAGAAATAAAGATGTATATCACCACACCTGTTACTTTTAGTTTTATCCTTTTTTTGGTATTTTTGAGACAGGGTCTCCCTTTTAGTACCAGGTGTCTTGGAGCTCACTCTGTAGACCAGGCTGGCCTTGAACCCACAGAGATCCGCCTACCTCTGCCTCCCAAGTACTGGGATTAAAAGTGCATGCCACCACACCCAGCCACACCTGTTACTTTTAAAATATTTTATTCTGTATCAACTTTTAATGTGCAGATAAATGGCCAGATGTGCTGGTACATACTTGCAATTCCAGTACTTGGGAGGTAGAGGCAGGAAGATCAGGAGTTCAAAATCTGTCTCTTTTACATAGTAAGCCTGAGAAAGGTGAAAGTTTTTTGTTTTTTGTCTTTTTGAGACAGGGTCTCCCTGTAGCCCCAGCTGTCCTGGAACTATTTAGACCAGGCTAGCCTCAGAGTCACAGAGATCCGCCTGCCTCTGCCTCCCAAGTGCTGGGATTAAAGACATGGGACACCATGCCTGGTAAGGTGAAAGATTTTATATGGTCTTAAGAGAAACCAGGATATCATAGCAAGTGTGAAGCAAGTCTAGGCCATAAGAGACCCTGTTTCAAAAAAACCAGCAAAACAAACAACCAAAAGAAAAAAAAAAAAAACAC
>VZQC01009724.1:695500-706778 GCA_009823505.1 Rhizomys pruinosus
CAAACAGAAGCAAGGGAAGCAGAGCTAGAGCTGGTTTCTCATGAACTCTGCTAGTTTCCCTGTTCAGCAGCCCCAGCCAGTCTATAGGGACCCTCCCTACCCATATTATTCCAGCACAGTTGATTAGGGCAGACATTCTTGCTCAGACACTCCTATTTATTTTGATCATATCCACTTCCCGCTATCTTTTCCTATTCTCTAGCCCCAACTCTAGCACTTATGACCACTGGGGGATTTCTCAGACTGGTGAGAATGGCAGTGTGTCCTGGAGAGACCCAGGTGTGCAGACTCCCCTGGTCATCAGCTACAGCAGGGCCAACTAGTCCCCTACGATCCTAGAGTTCCTCACCAAGAGTAAAGTCCTGGTGACAGGGTAGAGAGAACAGACATTTGGATGAATGGTATCCCAGAATCTGGCACTGTGATCTGTTTATTTACTTAGCTGGACCTCTGGCCCAAAGAGTTGATCCTTATGCTCTACCCAGCCTGCCCAGGCAGAGACTTAGGGGCTACAGGTAGGGCTGGTATCCAGGGCTAAAACCTCATTGTCCTCAAACAAGTCTGCATAGCTGAAATTAGCCTGCATAGGAAGCAGAGGTTGGGTAGAGTGTGGTGAGGAATGCTAGCATGAGAGGCAGGCAGGTGCTGCCTGGCACAGGCTTCTCAGCAGAGACACGTTTCCCTGTCTTTGATGACTGAAGCTAGGGCATCATGCATGTGAGGCAAGTTCTATACTACCGAGCTTGAGCACCAGCCCTAGATATACACACTTCCTTCAATGGCTTTTCGACTAACTTCCCTTTTCTGGTTTTCATTTTCTTTAGGGACATTTTTATCTATTTTGTGATCTTTTTTTTTTTTTTTTTTGGTCTAGTACTAAAAAGAAATCAATTTTGAACAGGAGTTAGCATACAGAAGACTATTCTCATATTTCTTTTATTTGTCTATTGTAGGGCTTTTTCTGTTTTTGAAACATGTAGCCCAATACGGCCACAAACTCAATTCATAGCTGAAAACGACCTTGAACTCCTGACCATCCAGTCCCTACCTCCCAAGTGCTGGGATTATAAGTCTCTGCTACCACCTTCAGCTTTTGTAGATCTGATTTTTTAAGTATGAAAGTTGTGTTTTATGATTCCAGTGTATTTTAGTAAGATCATGAGTGAGCTGGAACAGGTAGCATCTTGAGGTTTTGCCTTAAAACAAAACCGTTGCTGCCACAACTCTTCAGCCCAATGTCCTTAAACGCCGAGATAGATCTAACGGGGCGAGGAGGGGATCCTGCTGAATACCAGAGTCCTGGGACTAGATGGGAGCTAGAGGATGCTGCAGAGGTGACATGACCGGAGAGTGCTACTCCACTGATTCATACCCTTGTTCTCCAATGTCCATCAGAGTAGCTGAGATTTTATATTTTTATATATTAGCTCTGTGACCTCCATGGAAGGATTTAAATGAATTCAGCTGGTACCTCCTATAGAAGATGAAACAAAGTGATTGATTGCAGGTAAATGTACATAGCTTGATGTAAGGACATATGGTAGAAATTTTGGGGGGAAAAGTTCTCATTATCGTGTTTGCATTCTACATCACGTTTTGTTAAAGAAAAGGTTTAGCTATCACTTATTTGGCCCATTGTCCACATTAAAATAATTAAAAGCTGAGCACAGTGGCATGTGCCTGTGATCCTCAGGAGGCAGAGGGGGGAGATCCCTTAGGCTCAGGAGAACAGTGAAGCAAAGCCCAGGTATGCCAGCCACCCCAGCACCACCGCCCGAGTCTAGCTCCCCCAGGAAGGTCTTACCAGGGTTCCATCTGTCAAGGTGCAACCAGAGAAACGTTTTGCAAGAAACCCCTCAAAGTTAGTTGTTCTCTGAATTGCAAAAAGAAGTAATTTCACTTCAATTTCCTTAGCACGGGCTCGCATGATCTTCGAAAGTTCTGTCCTTCAAAATAAAGGAATATGATTATGTCCAACGTCACTCATTCAGGATATGACAAAGGAAATAAACAGCTTAAATTTAGACAAAAAAAAGTATAGGATCATCTCAACCTCTGAGATGTCCAACTGTATACAATCTACATTTTTTCCTATAATACATATCTGTGGTGAGGTTTAATTTATAAATTAGGCATAATTAGAGAGTAACAGCAACTTATGATAAGACAGAACAATTATCCAATACCCTTCCAGCCTCCACAGGCATTGCATGACAAGATGCACTTACATACATGTAGGCAAAACACTGATACACGTCAAAAAGTAAAAATAAAATAATTTTTTAAAGAAATATGGATGTGAGCTGGGCATGGTGGTGCGTGCCTTTAATTCTAGCACTCGGGAGGCAGACACAGGCAGATCTCTGTGAGTTTAAGGCCAGCCTGATCTCAGAGTGAGTTCTAGGCTAGCTGGGACTAAATGGAGACCCTATCTCAAAAACACCAAAAACAAAAACAACAACAACAAAAAAGGATGCTATCTGATAATGTGATTATTACTACATTTTTTACTTTCCCCTTTCCTTCCCCTTTCCTTTCCCCTTTCCTTTTCCCCCTTTATCCCTTTCCCCCCTTTCTTTTCTTTTCTTCACAAGGTCTCACTATGTTGCCCTAGCTGGCCTGAAATTCACTCTGTAGACCAGGCTGGCCTTGAAGTCACAGAGATCTGCCTACTGTTTGCTGAGTGCGGGGTTAAAGGTAAGTGCTGGAATTAAATGCATATACCACCATGCCCAGCCTATATATTAAATTTTCAGTAACTTGTTAATAATAAGGAAGGTTAGAATTTTATTAAGATGCATATATCCTATATTATTTTACAAGTCATGAATTACTCAATTACCAAGCCATCCATCTTCTAGAGAGCTCAATAAATATCTCTTCATTCAGATCAAAGATCCTAGACATGCCCACGAGAGGCGGGAACCCCAACATGAAAGGTGACATTGCATGCCTATGGCTTCCTGCCTGTGGAGTCAGTGTGCAACTTAACCAGGTGTTCTGTTTCAAAATGTAGGTTGCAAGGGAAGAGTGACAGGTGAATTCTTAGTAAGCACTAAGCTGTCATCATCTTCCCAGACAAATAAATGACAAAATCAAACAAAGAGCTTCTGAGTGTATTTGAAGATGATGTATCTGTAGGATGTTAGCCAAAATCCTCACAGTAAAAGCTTAGCAGCAGCTCTGCCTAGAACTAAGACAACAGCAGGTGCTCAGTCGCTGAAACTTGTTGTCTTAAACCTCCAGTCTAGTGCGGGCTTCTTTTTTCACAGTCCTGCCTAGAAAATCTGCTGAACTACAGGATAAAAGAAGTAACAGTTTCTCAAGGAATTTACCCCTTGCTAGTAAGATTAACAAGGTGACAAACACAACTGATCATGAATCAATACTTACCTATTTTATTTAAAAAGGTCTCATGTAGCCGGGCGTGGTGGCGCACGCCTTTAATCATAGCACTTGGGAGGCAGAGGCAGGCGGATCTTTGTGAGTTCAAGGCCAGCCTGGTCTACAGAGTGAGTTCCAGGACAGCTGGGGCTACAGGGAGACCCTGTCTCAAAAAGACCAAAAAAATAAATAAATAAAATTTTTCAGGAGGTAGAGGCAGGGGGATCTTTTGAGTTCAAGGCCAGCCTGGTCTACAGAGTGAGTTCCAGGACAGCTGGGGCTACAGGGAGACCCTGTCTCAAAAGCACCCAAAAAAAAAAAAAAAAGTCTCTTGTTGAGTGTGATGGCTCATGCCTTTAATCCCAGCACTCCAGAGGCAGAGGCGAGGCGAGGCGAGGCGAGGCAGGCAGATCTCTGTGAATTCAAGGTCAGCCTGGTCTACATTGCAAATTCTAGACCAGCTGGAGCTACAGGGAGACCTTGTCTAAAAAAAAAAAAATCTCTATGCTCTAAATCTATGACAGCATGACAGCAAATGTGTCATAAACAATAGCCATACTGAATGAAGGTACACCATCAGAAGTAAACCCAAAGGTAAACCATGGAGTCTGGTGAAAATGATGCTAAGGTAGTAGGTTCAACTGTAACAAGCATACCAGTCTAGTAGGAGTGCCGGCAGCGAGGGCTGCTGGTATGTGCAGTGGCAGGGAGTAGAGGGCTATCTCTGGACTGTCCACCCAGTTGTAATGTGAACTTAAAACTGCTATAAACACTAAAGTCTATTAAAAAATATGGTACCACATAAAATACTTTGTTCCACAGTGTGTTGAGAGTACACAATTTGAAGGTATTTTCTAGGATTTGGGGGAGGGAGGAAAGATTTGGGAGAAGGATGTAGCCAAACGGTAGAATACTTGCCTAGCATTCACAAGGCTCTAGGCTTGATCCCCAGCATAAAAGTAGAGACCACCCCTCCCTACAATGCAGTTATCCGTCCAGTATGTCAGAAAAACAAAATGATGGACACACTGTGTACTGATACAGGTGATGCAGATGCAAGGGAAATGTGGTTGTGATAAATCACCCTGGGGAAATCTGGGTGGTGAGCCCTGAATGAACCAGTAAAGAAGGGTAGGCAGGTTGTTTGAGGAAAGGCTAGACCACAGGGGAAGTCCTGAAGCCAAGAGGGGAACAGGGGGTGAGGCGGCAGTTGGTATGAGGCTGGCACCAATCATTTGGTAGAGGCTAGAAACGGTACCAATTTACAAGAGAACACCATGTTTTGAATATCCAGCCAGGTCCAGAAGCAGGAGACAGTTGAGATTTACCTTGTCACATGGCAAAATTCTACTGCAATCCTCTCGGTCATGTACCACTCCCGTGGAAACATTCGGCCATACTTCTCCTCATAGTCCACAAGCTGGCGTTTCACCCAGGCATAGCGTCTATCAATTTTGTCCAGCCAGGCAACCTCATGAAGGTAGGGAACAAAAACATCCCAGTACTTAGAAGTAGTAAGAACAAGCAAAAACACAGACTCCAGGAAAAAAAGACAGCCAACCTCTGTGTTTCTCACCATGTAAAAAAAATCCACGGTACCTTTTACTTCAACTAAAGCTTCTTAAGTTAGGGTCTGTGGTTGGGCTTCGGGGGTCTGTAAATTTCCTAAAACTGTACACAAAGTGTTATGCACAGGTACACTTTTCTGAGGGAGAAGATTTAGATCTTCAGTAATTTTCACTTTCCAGAAAAAGTCAGTGACCTGAAAATGGTTAAGAACCACTAAACGGGGCTGGAGAGATGGCCTATTGGTTAAGAGCGCCGACCGCTCTTACAGAGGACCCGGGTTCGATCCCCAGCACCCACATGGCGGCCGACAGCAGTCTGAAACTCCAATTCCAGGAGAACTCCAGCTCCAGGGGAATCCGAGACCCTCTTCTGACCTCCGCGGCATTGCACGCCACGGGTGTACAGACCTGCATGCAGACAGTACATTGATACACATACAGAAATAAATAAAAATTAAAAAAAAAGGAGGGGTTGGAAGAAGGAAAATGATTTGCCTTTAAAAAAAAAAAAAAAACACTAAACACTGCCGGGCGTGGTGGCACACGCCTTTAATCCTAGCACTTGGGAGGCAGAGGCAGGTAGAGGCAGGGAGGCAGAGGCAGGCGAATTTTTGAGTTCAAGGCCAGCCTGGTCTACAGAGTNAAAAAAAAAAAAAAAAAAAAACACTAAACAGTAGTCACCCCAGAGGAGCTAGGATTCCATGCTTAGTACTATCAGCAAGCTGTACCAGTTAAGTTGAAGTAGCAGCATTTTTTTTTTCAGTAACATTCAATTATTTTATTTTATTTTTTTGGTCTTTTCGAGACAGAGTCTCCCTGTAGCCCCAGCTGTCCTGGAACTTGCTCTGTAGACCAGGCTGGCCTTGAACTCACAGAGATCTGCCTGCCTCTGCCTCCCGAGTGCTAGGATTAAAGGCGTGCGCCACCATGCCCAGCTTAAAGAAGGTTCTTAGCCACCATGTGGGTGCTGAGAATTGAACCTGGGTCCTCTGAAAGAGCAGTTGGTGCTCTTATCCACTAAGACATCTCTCTAGCCCCTTAATTTTTTAAAATTATTTTTACATGTATGAGTGTACTGTCTGCATGTAGGTTGGTGCACCCATGTCATGCAACGCCGGGGAGGTCAGAAGAGGGCGTCGGATTCCCCTGGAGCTGGAGTTAGACAGTTCTCAGCTGCCATGTGGATGCTGGGAATCAAACCCGGGTCCTCTGCAAGAGCAGTCGGTACTTTTAACCACTGAGCCATTTCTCCAGCCCCACCATTCAATTATTTTTATCTGATCTCCTCTGGTCAATACTTACATCTTGGTTTTCTTGAAAAAGGACTAGATACTCTGACAGGTGCTGTTTAATGAATTTTTTGATGATTTCCTGTTTGATTCTAGGGTCCAAAATATTAGCCACCAGGCAGGCATCTCGCAGGACATTGCTGGGTCCTCCTGGCCTCTGGCAAAATAAACAGTACACAGCAGTTCAAATGGCAGAAAGCTTTAATCTCCTGCTCTGCGAAAGCCGCTGTTCTCGTGTGTCTCTTACTATGACTCTCATTTCCTGGGCACCCATTCTTTCTAAGGTGGACAGATACTTTACCTACTTGCTCCTCAATAAAAACACCATTAAAGCTGGGTGTGGTGGTGCACACCTTTAATCCCAGCACTTGGGAGGCAGAGGCAGGTAGAGGCAGGTAGAGGCAGGTGGAGCTCTGTGAGTTCAAGGCCAGCCTGATCTAGATAGTAAGTTCTAGGCCAGCTGAGGCTTTTTTTGTCCCAAAAAGGCAGAAAAAAAAAAATCATTAAGCTAGCCATCCAGTAATCAACCCAAGGACTATTGTGCATCAGCAATCAGACATCCTAAAACAGGGCCAGCAGAGCAAGCCTGATCTTACTGAACCTTTTGTAGAGTAAATCACTGAATCAATGCGTTAACTGTGGTCTCTAAAGTACAAAGAACCCTTGGAACCTACTCTTGACTTAGCTAAACAGCCTTATACCTTGGAAGAAGCTATTCTACCTCCTCTGAAAAACACTGGTGGCTAACAACTGTCTGTAACTCCAGTTCCAGGGGAATCTCACTCCCTCTTCTGGCCTCTATGGGCACTAGATGACACAAGTGCACTTACACACATGCAGGCAATACACTCATATACGAAAATAAAAATAAAAATAAAATATTTTAAAAAGAAAAATAAAAATCGATGAGATTTAATTTTTCCACATAAATTGATAAATAATCTCAATAATTTCTTAGATACTAGAAGGGTTGGAAGTAGGAAAAAGTAACACATGTGAGCAACATTGACTTTGGGGCCCCTTTCGTAGAATCTCTGCTGCCACTCTGGCTTTTGGGGTCTCTTTCAGTTTTGAAATTCAGGTGATGAATAAGGCTCTTCCAACATGGATTATTTAGTGTTATCAATTCTGTCCATCTCAGCTGACATTCAGCTAACATACGAGCTGCCTGAGAGCTGTTAAACAGTGACTGCCTCCATTCCCCATAGCTGTGCTGCCCAGTGAACACACTGATGAGTAACACTGGATGAAAATGTTGAGCTCACTGAGAAATCTCAGAGCCCAGAACCTATGGGCTTAGGGACTCAAACTTTCTCACTGACAAAAAAATTTACTAGATTACTTTAGATGCTTATTTATTTATTTATTTACTTATTTTTGGTCTATTTCGGGACAGAGTTTCCCTGTAGCTCCAGCTGTCCTGAAACTCACTCTGTGGACCAGGCTGGCCTTGAACGCACAGAGATCCGCCTACCTCTGCCTCCCAAGTGCTAGGATTAAAGGCGTGCACCACCACCCCTGGCTAAATCATATTTTTCTTGAGACAGGATCTTGCCCGTATAGTTCAGATGGGCCTAAAACTCCCTACATAGCCCAAGCTAACTCAGAATTCCCCAGCCTCAGTCTCTGGAGGGCTAGGCTAAGAGGTGTGTAGCACCATGCCTATCAATGAATGGATACTTTAAAAACAAAAACAAAAACCAACAACTTGGTTTCAACTTGGAAAATAGGAAGAATAACACAAGGCCTTTTGGAAAAGTTGACAGCCTTTAAAAAAAAAAAAAAAAAGGAGCCAGGCAGGCCATGGTGGTACATGCCTTTAGTCCCAGCACTTAGGAGGCAGAGACAAGTAGATCTCTTGGGAGTTCAAGGCCAGCATGGTCTACAGAGTAAGAAAGACCCCTCTCCATCCCCCCCCCCAAAAAAAAAGATAAAAGAAGATTCCTAAGAACAAAATCCCATTAAGGAAGGCAAGTCATTTAAATTTCATCTACCTACTAGGACCTGGGAGAGAAGGTCATGGTTAAATGACAAGTAAATAATCAGATAGCCTTCACCCCCATCCTTCTAAAGTGCCAAGCATTGGGATGGGGCAACAGAGCATGGGAAAGCAGACGGTTAGACCATTCTACTGCTTAAAAGTAGCCCCTAGCCTGAAAAACTGGCATCTAGCCTGACAATCCCTTTCTGCTTCTTGGAACTTCAGTTTCCTTACAGGGTCAATAGAAACAATGACCTTCCAACATTTATGCCTTTTCTGAGTTACATCAGGTGACCAAAGAAGATTAAGTTCTCAGAGAAAAGTATTTTGCAAATAAATATCTGATTACTAGTGGTCAGCCACAAAATATGAGGGCATTAAAATCAGAAGCTTGTCTCCTATAGAAAAGTAATCTACCAAAGCCAGGCTGCTACCCCGCCTACTTCCTAATATGGAGTATGAAGGAAAAGTGATTAAGATATTTCCAGTTACTGAATTACAGAGCAGATTCAGGAAACATCCTTGGCTTACAAGTGTGTGTACCCCACCTCCACCACAGAGCCCGGCAAGGAGAGCCGCTGGCTGCAGGCTTTGCTTCATTTCTGCCTTCAATGGTTCTTTTTCTTGAAATAGCTCAAATAATCGAGGAAACAAGCATTTGTGGGTTCTGTCCACCATGACACATGCAAATCATTAAGAAGATATCTGTCACAATATGAAGGAGAGAGCTAATAGTAGTAGCTACCACCACAATGACAGCCAAGGGAGGGAAAGCTTGTACAGGAGACAAGATACCAACAGCCCAATAGCTCACAAGCGAAAGCCCAGGGGCTTCACAGACACAACACATCTCTACCACCAGTGAATATAAAAATCCCCCACATAGGGTTCTTCTGATCATTAGAAGTAAGTCTGAACTGTGTCATCAGAGACTTACATAAGTTCCTGGAAACTCCTTCCAGTTGTCTTTTCACCAAACCAAAACCAATGTTATGTAACAATCCTAAAAAACACTGTGGCTTCAATATTTTTTAAAAAACATGGCTATGGGCTGGAAAGATGGCTCAGTGGTTAAGAGCACTGACTGCGGGGCTGGAGAGATGGCCTAGCAGTTAGGAGTGCCGACGCTCTTGCAGAGGACCTGGGTTCGATCCCCAGCACCCACATGGCGGCCAAGAGCCGTCTGAAACTCCAATTCCAGGAGAACTCCAGTTCCAGGGGAATCCAACACCCTCTTCTGAACTCCACGGCATTGCACGACACGGGTGCACAGACCTGCATGCAGACAGTACATTCATACACATACATAAATAAATAAAATTAATAAACAAAAAATTAAAAAAAAATTAAAAAAAAAAGAGCACTGACTGCTCTTGCAGAGGACCTGGGTTCAATTCCCAGCACCCACATGGTGGCTAAGAACCACCTTTAAGCTGGGCATGGTAGCACATGCCTTTAATCTTAGCACTCGGGAGGTAGAGTCAGGTGCATCTCTGTGAGTTCAAGTCCAGCCTGGTCTGCAGAGTGAGTTCTAGGACAGCTGGAACTATAGGGAGACCCTGTCTCAAAAAACAAACAAACCCAAACAAAAATAAAAAAAACCCACAGCTGTGAGAAAAAGTTTATAGTGGAGACAAGATACAAGGTTTGACATATATGAAATTAAAACAAAACAAATCCTCTTTCTTTTTTCTCAAAAGAGAGCCTCTGTATGTAGCTCAGGCTAGCCTCACACTATGTAGCCAAGGATGACCTTGAACTTCAGATCCTTCCTGCCTCTTTCTTTTCTTTCTTTCTTTCTTTCTTTCTTTCTTTCTTTCTTTCTTTCTTTCTTTCTTTCTTTCTTTCTTTCTTTCTTTTTCTTTCTCTCTCTCTCTTTCCTTCCTTCCTTCCTTCCTTCCTTCCTTCCTTCCTTCTTTCTTTCTTTCTTTCTTTCTTTCTTTCTTTCTTTCTTTCTTTCTTTCTTTCTTTCTTTCTTTCTCCTATACTTTCTAAGTGCTTTCTTTCTTTCTCCTATACTTTCTAAGTGCTAGGATCATAGGCATGTATCACTCACTCAGTTTATGTGAGGCTAGGGATCAAACCTAGGACTTTGTACACTACAGGCAGGCACTCTATCAATTAAACCATAGATCTGGGCCAAATCTTCATGTTTTGATGCTGGAAGGACATGAATAAGGAATCAAAACTGCTTTATAATATTTAAAAAAGAGGCTAGTCAAATTATTTTAAGCTTTTGGCCAACATATGTACCTGTCAACCAACACTTCTGGAATGATAAGTGCAGTGATCAAGAGCCAGAGGACCAGAGTGCCCATAGCTAAAGACTGGGGGGCAAGTACAAAACAGTACCTTGGTACCCTGTGAAGGAAATGCTTCTTCAAAATCAGCCAGGATCTGTTGTCCTAACTCAGTCTGTGCAGCCTTCACTCTGGGAGGAAAAGGGAAGGTATTACAACTGGTATCACTTTCAAATCTCTATATGCAATTATAAATGATTCACAGGGATTGGAACTGTTGGATGCTTTAGAGGTTGTGCAGTTGATCACTCAGGAAGAGCCGTACATCTAGGTAAGAGAAATCACACAAGAACTGGTTTATAACCAGAACTAAGGCATCCTATTTTTTTCCTCAGAATGGATTCTCTAATTCTCTTCCCTTTTATTTATTTTTTTTTCCCTCAATGCTAAGGATTCAACCCTTGGCCTTGGACATGGTAAGCAAGTGTTCTACCATTGAGCTTTACTCCCAAACCTTCAGGATGCATTTTCTCTATTCCTATAGTTTTTGGTCACTCTTTACCTGCTGTGAAGTATATATGTTAATCTTTACAAAGTTTCACTTGGAGGTAGTTACACTTCAGGAAAATGTTATAGAACAGCAGCCAGATCCAACACAATTCCAATGTGGAATTACTGGAGTAACCATTTCCCAGTCTATAGCAGTACAGAATAGGAATAGGGGTTCAGACTGTCTCATGTTGGTTTTCTAGTTTATTTTATATTTTAATTCAGAAACCTAACATTTTTTTTTTTTTTTTTTTTTTTTTTTTTTTT
>VZQC01009724.1:707339-735739 GCA_009823505.1 Rhizomys pruinosus
AAAAAAAAAAAAAAAAAAAAAAAAGAGTGAAGGGCACTGCTTGTAATTCTAGCACAGAAGAGGTCGAAGCAGGAGGATCATAGGATCATAAGTTCAAAGCAGCCTGAGTTTCAGGACAAGACCATGTCTGTCTCACAAAACAAAACAACTTAAAACAACCATTGAAAGCAGGGTGTGGTAGTGCATGCCTTTGATCCCAGCATTTGAGAGGCAGAGGCAGGTGGATCTCTGTGAGGTCAAGGCCAGCCTGGTCTACATAAAATTCTAGGACAGCTGGAGCTACAGGGAGACCCTTCTCAAAACTAAACTAAACTGAATTAAACTAAACAAACAAAACCAACAAACAAAAAAAAAAAACAACCACTGAAGTTCAGGGAACTGTGAAGAGAAGACTGAACTATAAGGAAAACCAGGTAGAAAGGGGAAGCTGGTACTCGGTGGGGTATGCTTGCATACCAGATGCTGGAGAAACATCAGTCTGAATGAAAGGGGAGAAAGGAGAAGGCAGTAGGATGAGACAAGAAGTGCACATCAGCAGGCACACGCTATGATCTTGTCCTCCTTGTCCTTCATTGGCTGCCTCTGCTGGATACCTGGCTTGTCCCAAGTGGAGCCAGGCTCTGAGGCTGCTGAGGGCCTACTCTGAGCCTGAGGCACACTTTCTTTGCTAAAAGGATAAACCAGCATGCTTCCTTTCTTGGTCTCCCACCCTGCTACTTCTAGATTGATTTCATAGTTTCTAGATATAGTGAGCAACCTAAAACCACAATTTCTTTGGTTATTGTGGAGAACCTGGCAATCTACTGAGATTTTATTTTTTTAGTGAGAGGTTAGGCATGACCCAGAACACTCAGCTTTTTTCTAAAGCATAGTTATAATTATGCCTTATTCCAAATACTTTCCAGGGTTTTTCCACTATTCAAAACAGTGAATTTAAAGTCTTTTGCATCCGTTTTCAAAATAAGGCTGTGCTAGAATTTCCCTATCCCCTACCCCTTCAGAGTCAGGGCTGCCCACCTGGAGTTACCCAGCAGACATCCAGAAACTTCCTTTGAGTTTTAAGTAAAGTCTGATGTGAGAGAAAAGAATGTGCTTTCATAAAATTGTCCCTCAGAGCATTGTGTGATTCCCACAGAATGAACCAGCAGACTATCTCCTGTGGTGCCAGGTCATATGGCAGAGATCTGGATGCTCAGGCCCTTCCGTTCTGACCTCTTCTTGGAAGCACAAAGAGAGCACTGGTTCTTTCCTGAGCCATGGGACAAATCTTGTACGCAAGCCCCCACCTCTGACTAGAGGTGTTCATGCTCATGATCATATGTTCAGGCCTACTGACCACCTCCATGAGCCTGATCGGCCCAGCTCTGCCTCTGCTACCTCCACACCACCCCCACTATTCCTAACCTCTAGATCTTTGCTGATTCTAATGCGAGGTGGCTGGACAAACAACCAGCACATATGACAAGGCTTGGCACTGGAATATAAAAGAAAGGGAATTACTAGGCTCTGATTTGCAATGACCTCTAATGTTCAAAGTTACCTCTTGAGACAAGGTAGACTTAGCTGTGACACTGAACTGTGACCCTCTATGTGGGTCACAACTAAGAACCATTGTGAGGAGGGCTGCTCTTCTAGAGGACCTGAGTTCAGATTGCAGCACCCATATCTGGCTGCTAACAACCACTTGTAACTATAGTTCTGCAGAATTTTATACCTTTATACCTATTTTTGGCCTCAGAGGACACACACACACACACACACACACACACACACACACACACCCCAAAGAGAGAAAAAAATTGTGAAACAGAAGAATGAGGATAGAAGCCTACTTTCAGTGTCCTTCCTATACTGATTATTTATAACACCCAGCTTACAGTGTTGGCTGGGAAGAGCATCCATCTTTACAGATGGTGGCAATAAGTAGGATATATAATATTGGGGCAGAAGAAAAAGCTTTTGCCTAGAACTGAAAGAGCTACTCCCTTGCAGACATTACTGATAATACTTAAAAAGAAAAATCATTCTCAGGCATTTTCAGATGTGAATCACAGCCTTAGCTGTTGTTTGAGAGAGGATCATGACGGTGCTGACTTCAGCAATGAAGTCATTCACTGATGGATGCATAATTTGATGGCATTATTGGGAAAAGATGGAAACTAGGAAATGGGGCCTAGCTAGAAACAGCAGAGAAGGTCATTGGCTGGGGTGGGTAGTGCGTGTGTGAGTGCGTGTGCGTGTGTGTGTGGGGGTCAAAGGACACAAAGGACAACTTGCAGTTCTCCCCTTCTGTTATGAGTCCCTGGTATTGGACTCAGGTAATCAAGGTTGGTGGGAGGCACCTTTATCTGCTGAGCCATCTCCCTGGCCCACCTAGAAGGTATATTCTTCCCTCAGAACCTTGGTTTCTTTCTCGTTGCCTTCCGTCTGCCTGACATAAGCTACTCTGCTCTACCTTACACTTCCCACTTGATGCTCTGCTCTACCTGTCTAGACTCAGAAGCTACACAGTCAAGTGACCATGATCAAAACCTCCAATCTTAGTTTATCTCATCACACCAACAAACGCTGACACAGTAATCAATTGGCTAAACAGGATCCCAGAAATAAGTTGACACCATTTTTATTAAAGCTAGCCTAACAACTAATAGAAAACAGGAAAGATTAAAAATTCCTCCTGACATCCAGATAAATTAGCCTGCTGTGTGATAACCATCCAAAGTTGGTTACTCCTGGCACATGAAGCATTTTGCTACCTAGAAAAGAAAACCAGTGAGTGGTATCTAGGTCTTCCATGCCATGTGACATCAGGGCTGATCAGATGCCCTTTCCCAAAGGTGTTATCAGTCATAAGGAGCAGTGGCAGAGGGACAGTAAACTATAAAAATCATTTAACCATTTACATATAAAATGCCCTGACATTTTCATTGTCTTTTGATTGATGATCCAAAGAAAATACCCTCAACTGTTATGAAATAAGTATATTGACCTCTTAAATAGTCTTTACTGAACGGAGAATTAGTCAAATGCTACAGTGAGAATCTTAGCCTAGAATGCTAGAATGACTCAGAGAGGCTTTTTTTTTTTTTTTTTTTTTGGTCTTTTCAAGACAGGGTCTCCCTGTAGCCCCAGCTGTCCTGGAACTCACTCTATAGACCAGGCTGGACTTGAACTCACAAAGATCTGCCTGCCTCTGCCTCCCAAGTGCTAGGATTAAAGGCGTGCACTACCACGCCTGGCTCTGAGATGCTTTTAAATGCAGCCCTCACAGTTCAAACTGAGGGTCCCAGAGAAAACTTGTCAAACAGCTAGTTAGGCTTCTCTATTCTCTAGTTTAGCTCTTTTTTTCATTATACCATGTGGCCTTCCAACTTGCCAAGCCTTTCTCAAATATGTGAAGTTAGATTAGACATAGCTCTAGGGAGAAAAAAGTATTAGTTTTTTAAAAAAAATGCAAAATCTTCCATTCTTTCTCAGGAAATATTGACTGACTGGAAGCATTTGCTTGCATGGATATGCTTAAGCCAGGAGGATTTGAAATGTAAAGATATTAAAGAAAAAAATCTTTCCTTCAATGCTACATTAAATATTTAGGCATTTGTCAGAAGGGTAGTTGAAAGAAATAGCAAATCAAGGCCCATGAACTTCATATTTCAAATGTACAGGCAAAGTCTTTAGAATACAATGTTTTGTATGCTTGTACGATTTATAGGCAGCAAGATATTAGATTAAACTGAAGCAATGCATAGGGTATAACTCTCCAGCTTTCTCCCCTCCCTCTGAACAAATAACTATTTCTATCATTTCCAGATGGTTCTACCATCACTATATAAACATAAGGGAGGAAAATTCACCAGAAATGATGCTAAAAATAAGAAGTCTGGACTGTCCTCAAATTTTTAGTACCTCTTTAAAAAAACGATGTCAGTCAAGCACTGAAAACAAGAAGTTTCCTCATCCTGCACTCTTTTTAGTGTCATGGTCTAGTACATATTTTGTATTAACAAAGTTACTGCAATAGATGTTATAAACTAAAGGAAAAAAAAGTTAAGTCAGACTAGGTTTGAAGCAGCAGTATATAGTAATGAGTGTGTAGAACACTGAAAGATTGATGAAATATTAGATTCTCTCTCTCTCTTTAAAGGAAATGCCATTCTAACACTGACTACAAAGTTTATTCAAATTTATGAAACTATACCTTTGGGCAAGGGGGAAGCAAACTGCACACCAAGAATACAGACATAAATAAAGTAAAAAAATAAAGAAATAGCACTCTATCAAACTGAAAACCTTGTGTATAGCAAAGGAAACAAGCTACAAAATGAAAAGCCACCTTATAAATCAGGAGGAAATATGTGGAAACCCTTTAAATTCACAGAGATCCGCTTGCCTCTGCCTCCCCAGTGCTGAGATTAAAGGCATGCACCACCATGCCTGGTGAGACTCTGCCTTAAAAAAATTTTTTTTCAAGATTAAAAATCAGGCAAAGGGGCAGGGCTGGTGAGATGGCTAAGAGGGTAAAGGCACCTGTTGCCAAACCAGATGGCCCGAGTTCTATCACTGGAACCCATATGTGGAAAGGGAGAACCAACTCCCACTAGTTGTCCTTCAGCCTCCACAACAGGCCCCAGCACACATGCCCCACCCCCTCCTGCCAAAACATACACAACTAAATGAATGTGATTAAAGAACAAAAAAATTGGGCAAAGGACCTATATAGACACTTTTCCAAGGTGAACATATAAAAAAAAAAAATCAAGACTATATGAAAAAATGTTCAACAACATTTCATCTTCAGGGAAATACAAATCAAAACTCCAATGAAAGCTTAAGAATGCTTGTTCACAGTGCACAAAGCTTAGATTGAGGATTTCCTAGGACCACCTGAAGCACAGGTAGGAGCCGGGCACTTCAGCCAGGCGGATTCTTGGATAATTGTATCACAGGGCTGCTGGATAAGCTTCTCATTGGTCTGTCTGTTGAATAAGGCAATCATTGTCTTGCAGGGGCAGAGTCTCCCTGCTAGCTGGTATAAGAGGTGGGCCTGTTGCCACTGTGAGACTTGAGTGCACAGAGCTTAGATAAGGGATTTCCCAGGACCACCTAAAACACAAATCAAACAAACAAACAACAAAGGCAACTGAAGGAGGCAAGCAAAGCAAGCCTTCAACACAGTGAAGAGGCTTTGGGATTCGAACTAGAATACAGGCAAAGAGAAACATGCCAGGGACACGAAGAAGGGACAACATGGGAAAGGTGCAGGATATTTCCACACCAAGCTCTACCAACCCTGTGGGTGATTCCTACAGTGGGATTCCCCTGGAATCAGGACACATATCTTAGAGGAACAACTGCAGACAAATTCAAAGAAATCAGAGAATATAAAGAACAAGTCAAAAAAAAAAAAAGAACAAGTCAGAGAACTAAGGAGAGAGAATGAAAAACTCAAAAAGGACCTAGAGAGAGACATTGACAAATGCCAGAAAAAAAACTAGAGGTAGAAAATGACAAATTCCAAAGGAAGTGGAAACACTGAAAAAAGATCCCATGTTGAAATAAAAAAGGAAACTAAGGCAGCAAGCAAAGAGCTACAGGAAGAGGGTTGGAAGCTCCAAAAGGAAGTGGAAATACTAAAGAAATCAACAAGAAGAAAATGAAAAAGGAAATCAAACACTCCATCCAATCAAAGAAGGAAGGAAGGAAAAAAGCCTCAGAATAGAATGGAGGAAGCAAAACAAGAATATCAGACTTGGAAGATAACACAGAACACTAAACCTCAAGGAAAAGATTATGAAAAAATTTAAAAATACACAAAAGTGGATACATACCAGGAACTGTGGGACACTATGAAAAGCACAAACCTCCGAAATCATAGGGATGGAGAAGGAGAAGAATACCAAGAAAATGATATTGAATCAGATCTTCAACGTAATAACAGATGAAAATTTCCTCAAACTAAAAAAAGACAAAACCATACAATAAAGAAGCACATTAGAACTCCAACAGACAAGAATCAGAAAGAAACTCCCCACCAACTCACCCCATATCATAGTTAACGCTAGAAATGCCCAAACCAAAGACAAATTCTGAGCCGGGCGTGGTGGCGCATGCCCTTTAATCCTAGCACTTTGGGGGGAGAGGCAGGTGGACCTTTGTGAATTCAAGAAACAGCCTGGTCTAAGAGTGAGTACCAAGACAGCCTGGGGCTAACAGGGAGACCCTGTCTCGAAAACTAACCAAAAAAAAAAAAAAAATGACAAAAATTCTGAAAGCAACAAAAGAAAAACAAGTTCCATATAAGGAGAAGCCACCAGAATTCCAACTGCACTTTCATTGCAAATAATGAAAGCAAGAAGAACATGGAAAATTCCCAAGTTAAAGGACACTGAATGCCAACCCAGGTTTACTATAACCCAGCAAAAATGCTGATTATAATTGAAAGAGGAGAGAAAATCTGTCCATACATAAAATAAAGATGATAGAATACATGTCTGGAAAAACCAACCCTTCAAAAAATATTTGAAGCAATTCAAAGGACAGAAGAGAGGACAACTTATCCCCAAAGACTTCTTAGAAGAGAAATTAATAAAAGCATAACTGCAGAAGTAGAATCTAGACAAAAAATGCAAAATGGATAATAAGGTGAAGGAAGCAACACACATCTTTCAGTTATAACCTTAAATATTAATGGATTAACTCCCCAATCAAAAAAGACACAGACTGGGAGATTGGATTAGGAAACAGAACCCATCTAATATGCTGTCTACAAGAAACGCATCTTAACTTAAACGGATTTATGGCACCACCTTAAAGTGAAAAGGATGGAAAAAAATATTCCAGCAAATGGTACCAAAAAGAAAGCAGATGTTGCTATTTTAATATTAGATCAAAATAGATTTCAAAGTAAGAAATCAGAGAGACAAAGAGGCCATTACATTTTTATCAAAGGAACAATTCACATGAAGATTTCACAATCATTGAATATATATATATTATATAATATATAATATATATATTACTGCACCAAACTCCGGTGCATCAACTTTTTTTTAATATTATTATTTTTTTTTAATTTTTTTTATTAAATTTACTTTTGTATGTGTATGAATGTACTGTCTGCATGTAGGTCGGGCACACGTGTCGTGCAATGGCGCGGAGGTCAGAAGAGAGTCTTGGATTCCCCTAAGACACTGGAGTTCTCTGGAATTGGAGTTACAGAAGCGGTTCTTAGCCACCATGTGGGTGCTGGGGATGCGAACCCAGGTCCTCTGCAAGAAGCAGTTGGTGCTCTTAACTGCTAGGCTATCTCTCCAGCCCCCTAATTTATTATTTTTTTATGTGTATGAGTGACTGTCTGCATGTAGGTTGGTGTCATGCAATGCCACGGTCAGAAAGGAGGGCGTCAGATTCCCCTGGAACTGGAAGTTAAAGATGGTTCTTAGCTGCCATGTGGGGTGCTGGAATTGAACCCGGGTCTCTGCAAAGAGCAGTTGTGGCCTTTAAACTGATGAGGCCATCTCTCCAAAGCCCCTGCCAGACCAAACTTTATAAAGACAAAATTCTCCAGGACCACAAGTCACAAACCCCAGTACACTCCTAGTAGTGTATATACCCCACTGAGTTCTTTGAACAGATCAACTGGACAAAGAATAAACATAGAAAAATCTGACCTGAATGATACAATAATCCAAATGGACTTCACAGACATCACTGAATAATTCCACCCTAATACCAGAGAATAACACTTTCTACTCAGCACCCCACGGACATTCTCACCAAATCAACCAACATACTGGGACACAGAAGAATCCTCCCAAAATAAAAAAATTGAAAATAACATCATGCAATTCTATCAGAGACCACAAACAAAAACCAAAATCAATACCAGGATAAGCCTAACTTCTGCAAGCACACATGGAGACTAACACACAACCTTGAATAATGAATGGGTCAAGGAGAAATAAAGAAAATAAATAAAAGCATTCCCCTGGTTACTGAATGACAATGATAATACAACCAACAAAACCTATGGGATACTTTAAAAAAAAAAAAGCAGCCCTAAGAGGGAAGTTTATAGCCCTGGGTGCCCTCATTAGAAAAAACAGAAGAGCAAAGTATACAATCTAAAACACTGCACTAAAAACAATTGGAAGGAGACAACAAATGAACCCCTAAAATGCAAACAGATAGGCCAGAAATGACAATAGTCAGAGCAGAAATCAATGAAATAGAAACAAAAAAAAACAAATTAAAAAAAAAAATCAAATGAAATCCAAAGTTGGGTCTTTGGCCAGAATAAAAAGATAGACAGACCTCTAGCCCCGTTAACCAACAGAAAGAAGGAACATTCCAAATCAATAGAATCCATGATGAAAGGGGAAATATCAACAACAGACAATGACAAGATCCAGATAATCATAAGGGGAATCTTCAAAAACCTATACTTTATTTAAAGTTTTCAAACCTAGGAGAAAATGGATGAATATCTGAATCCTGGGAATCACCAAAAGCTCAACCCAGAAGAGATTAACAGCTTAAAACAGACCCATAAATACATGAAGAAATTGAAAGATGTAATAAGAAAACCTTCCAACTAAAAAAAGCCAGCCCAGATGGTTTCACGGCAGAATTCTAATTAACATTTCAAGGGGCTGGAGAGAATGGCTAGCGGTTGAGAGCACCGACCCGTCTTGCAGAGGACCCGGGTTCAATCACCAGCAATCCACATGGCGGCTGAGGAACCGTCTGTAAATCCCAATTCCAGATTAAAACCCAGTTCCAGGGGATTCCGAGACCCTCTTTCTGACCTCCAACAGGCATTTGCACGACATGGGTGCACAAACCTACATGAAAACAGTACATTCATACACATAATAAATAAATAAAATAAAAAAAAATTTCAAAAAAGCACTTCAAACCATTAGTACTCAAATTGTTCAGAAGGATACAAACAGAGGAATTCCTTCCAATTCCTTCTATGAAGCCAGCATCACTCTAATACCAAAAACCAGGGCAAAGATATAAGCAAAAAAGGAGACTACAGACCCATCTCATTAATGAAGCACAGATGCAAAATTTCTCAAACCACATACAGACCCAATAGAAGATCAAAACCATCATGACCAAGTTGGATTCATACCAGATCATGCAGGGATGGTTCACATATGAAAACCAATAATATCATCAAACATATAAATAGACTGAAAGACAAAAAACCCACATGACATCTCATTGACATGGAAAGCCTTTGACAAAATCCAGCAATCCCTTCATGATTAAAGTCCTAGAGAGAACTGGAAATTGGAGGAATCAATTCCTCAATGTAATCAAGCCATAATGACAGGAAATCCACAGCCAATATGATCCTAAATGGGGAAATGACAGAAGCAATTCCCTTAAAGGTAGGACTGCAGCAAGGCTGCCCCCTGTCACCACTCCTTTCATAATAGTGCTTGGAAACACTTGCTAGGGCAATAAGGCAAGAAAAGGAAATTAAAGGAAGTACTAATTGGAAAGAGGAATTCAAGCTATCCCTTTTTGCTGATGAAATGACTGTTTACTTAAGGGATGCTAAAAAACTTGACCCAGAAAACTCCTAAGACAATGATTTTAAGAGCCTTCAGTAAAGTGGCAGGATACAAATTAACCTAAGAAAACAGTAGCCTTTCTTTACAATCAACAACATGCAACTGAGAAGGAATAACAAGGAGACCTTCCCACCTCACAATATCCTCAAAAAACAATAAAATACTAGGAACAAACGGCTAACTAAAGACACAAAGATCTCTACAAAAAAAAAAAAAAAAAAAAAATTTAAACCCCCTGAAGAAGAAATGAAGACGACATCAGAAGATAGAAAAACCTCCCATGCTCATTTTTTTTGTTGGTTCATGTCTTTTTTTGTGTGTTTTTTGGTGGTTTTTTTTTTTTTTTTTTCTTTTGTTGTTTTGTTTTTTTTTTTTTTTGTTGGCTCTTTTGGGATTGGGAAAATTAATATATGTAAAAAGTCCATTCTATCCCCTCTTGTACAGATTTAATGCAATCCCAATTAAAATCCCTAAGGTTTTCCTTCCAGGCTTGGGAAAAAAAGTCCTTCATTTCAATTTGGAAAAACAAAAGACCCCCGAAAAGCCAAGCATCCCTGAAGTGAAAAAGCCACTAACAGGGGTGGATCTCTATATCAGACTTCGAACTATACTACAGGGCTATAGTCATAGAAACAAGCTTGGCACTGGCAGCAAAACAGACCTGTTGACCAATGGAACAAACTGGAAGATCCAAACTTGAGTACATACAATTTCCACCACCTCATATTTGACATGGCAAGTGGGCCAAGAAGACACCAATGGAAGAAAGACACAACAGCATCTTTTGCAAGTGGTGTTGGCAAAACTTGGTCAACAACTTGGCAGAAGAATGAAATTAAACCCCTTACCTCTCACCCACTGTATAAAAGTCAACTCCAGATGGATCAAAGAACCTCAACATGAACCCCCAAAAATCTGGAGGTGATAAGAAGAAAGTTGGCAGCAGACTATAAGACATAAGGTATTGGAAAAGACTTCCTAAATCAGACAGCAGCTGCAACAAGAATTAAGGTCAACAAACTGACCAAAGGGACTTCATTAACTCAAAAGCTTTGTACATCAAAAGAAAACAATCAGGAAAGCGATGAGAAAACCCACAGAGTGGGAGGAAAACCTTCACTGCAGATACATCTGACAAAGCATTGATTTCCAGAAATATATAAACTACTCAAAAAACAAAGAAGAAAGAAAACAAATGACCCCTCAATAGATGGAGCAAAAAGAGCTGAACAGAGATTTACAAGTGAGGAATTAAAGATGGCTAAAAACATCTTCAAAAGTGTTCAATGAGGGGCTGGAAGAGATGGCCTAAGCGGTTAAGAGCGCCGACCGCTCTTGCAGAGGACCCGGGGTTCGATCCCCAGCACCACATGGCGGCCCCGAGAACCGTCTTGAAACTCCAATTACAGGAGAACTCCGGTTCCAGGGAAATCCCGAGATCCCCTCTTTGACCTCCGTGGCTTGCCCTAACTCATCTGAGTGGGCAAAGCTGAAAGACGGATAAGCATGCAAAAGGCACTCCCACACTTCAACTACGAGTCTACCCCAGAGAAGATTATTTAATGCCCCCTTATATACATCTGAAATACTTTTTTTTTTATGAAGAAGATCGCATTCAATGTGAAAGCCCGGGCGTGGTGGCCCAAAAATGCCCTTTAATCCTAGCACTTGGGACCAGAGCGGCGAGGCGGATCTTTGTGAGTTCAAAGGCCACCTGGTCTACAGAGCGAGTTCCAAGGACATGCTGGGGCTACAGGGAGAAATCTGTCTCAAAAAGACCCCCCAAAAAAGTGTTCAATGTCACTAATAATTAAGGAAATGAAAAATTAAAACCATTTAATATATCATCTCACGCCAATAAGACTGGCCTAGGATCAAGAAAACAAATGATACCAAGTGCTGGAGAAGGTTGGTGGGGAAAGGGAAATACTCATCCACTGCTGAATGGGAATGTAAACTGGTACAGCACTATAGAGGTGGCCTAGCGGTTAGGAGCCCGACCGCTCTTAACAGAGGAGCCGGGTCGATCCCCAGCACCCAAATGGCGGACCCCGATAACCGTCTGAAGCTCCAAATTCCAGGAGAGCTCCATGTTCCAAGTGAATCCGCAGTACCCCTCTCTCGACCCACATGCACGCGCTATTGCGCCTAATAACGACCACGGGTTGCACAAACTTCAGATGTGCTCAGTACGAGCTATTGCCATGACCATCATAACATGCACAATAAAATAAATAAAATTTAAAAAAAAAAATGGGAAAGCATGTGGAGGGGCTGGAAGAGCTAGCCTAGCCGGTTTAAGAGCAACTGACTGCTCTCTCGCTGGTGGACATTAACACCGGGTGATGTCGAGATGCTTCTAGGCGCGTGTTAGACTACAGAGTTGTGCTACGCCCTCCAGCCCTAGATCTGAGTTCATGTAACACTTCTTCACTCACTTTTATAAGCTGAGAGAACTCGCCATGCTCATACCCGGCGCGCCCACAGACTCTGAGACCCTCTTCTGACCTCCGCGGCATGCACGACACATCGGGGTGCACTCGCTACGACCTTGACGCAAGCTGCACGGATCCGCACTCAACAAGTTCACTGATTATCCTATCACCTAATTACAAAAATTTACAAAACAAAAACAACTATCCTACCACAAATTAAATCGCCAGCCTGATTGGAGAACCCCTTGGGGAGGAGTTCGGAACTCGTGACTTACACTATTAGCACCAACGAATTTCCTAATTCAGCACACACGTACCCCTGGGGGTCGGTCCTCCTCTGCTGCGATACCTCGCTTATACCACACCTTAGGCGTTTTCAATCCTTCCGCCGAGTCCCCGACCCAAGTGCACTGGTTTTTCCCCGCAATAGAGAACATGACACAGCCTCAAAGTGTTATTATTCTAGCTACGCTGACGAAAAATTGAGTCACAGGAGTCGACTAACTTCCAAGTGCCTCTTGGCGAGAGAGTCCTTCTGAAAACAGTGGAATCTCATGAGAGAAAAGTAGTGGTACATTCGACACAGAAGTGCAGCATGTTCTACTCGCAAAGGTTTGTGTAAATCATGGGGAGAGTACTTGTCATGGACACAGATAACTAGGAGAGGGAAAACTGGGTCTTCTGCATGGTTAACATTGCTTTAAGTACAATGGCTCAATTATTAAAGTGACCTTAGTTGGAAAGAATGGGTAGGCTCATTCATAGCTGAGTGAAACACGGCTCATATCGATGAGATAAACCAAACAATCATAACACGAATTGTTCATCATTCCTCTACATTTGGTGGCATCTAGCAAACGCACTCTTTAGACCCTACCTGAGAACTTGTATGCTGGCATAATCCTGTAGTCACCATCTCGTTCTAGAGTGACTTCGGAATCCGTAGAGAGACACACCTGAATGCTGCATTTGATATTGTGGAGAACAGCAACACACTTCAATGATAAGAAATATACTTGGTGGCGTCAAGGCCGATGAAATGGTGTGGCCTCCTATGTCAATAACAAGCAGCGTCGTCTTTACAAGGGGCTCGCTCGACCCGACCAATCGTGTTGGCATGGAGGAACCACCGGGAGTATGTTCTGATCCCGGGTGGAGCAAGGCACGCCAACACCAGCAAGGCCTTGATCGAGTAGATCCCCTGTGCTTTTAACTCACCAGATTAAATCCAGGGAGAGGTCTACGCAAAGCCACCTGGTTGTGCATCTCTCTTATCTCTCCTGTACCGGGACTGCTCACAGCCCTGTAGCCAATTGCATCCCCTGCCAAAACCAAATCAAAGGTGTAAATGACAAAAACCTACATGCAGACAGTACAGTTTTCATTCAACCATCCAAGCAGTAACATTTATAAGATATTTTTAAATTATAACTCAAATTATAAAGCACATATAAATATAGGACACAACTGGGAACACGCATTAATGTCCATAGCAAGTTGAATGAGCTCCTCAAAGACTGCTCTACTCTGCAGAGGACCCGGGTTTGATCCCCAGCACATGTGGCAGCTGTAGAAGCCATCTGTATACTCTTCAATTTACGAGTTCATGTGCACAGATTCCAGGGGATATCTTGCTATAGAGCCACCATCTCTGAACCACGTCACAAGGGCGGGAACATCTATGTCGCCCATGACGATTTGGTGAGTAAGAGAACTACATGTGCACACAGTAACTCAGAAATTTCAATTGATAGCCAACATAGGACCACCAAATAAATTTAAAAAAAGAAATTGAGAAAGAAGTACAATAATATAATATATATGATTATTGTACCATGTAAACACGCTACAGATGAGCTGAATTAGACATACCACAGGAACACAGGGGACATTGAGTTTTGGGCACTTTTAAGACTGTATGTCGTTAGAATGTCTCTCATACGAAGTTTCACAATCATTATCGTCACTAACACTGCCCTGTAAAAAGGATCTAATGCCCTTAATCTGGTCTCCACCATATCACACTAGAAGGGTAGACTCAACATAGATTTATAACGAGACGTTTGCGACCTCATGATAAGATAAGTGATTTCAATTATATCAGAAATGTCTTTATAAAACACTACTATTATAAATAGCATCTAATTCTATTCTAACTGTTTTTTCCGAGAACAAGAGTCCTCAATGTATCCGACAGCAAAGCTTTGAACCTTACTTCCCGTGAATTCTTCGATTGCGGCCCTGAGATATAGCTGCGTTCGAACATATATCAGCACAGCCTAGGATTCATATGGGACCACGCTAAGCGATACACTGAGTGTCCACTTGAAGAGGCACAAACCAGAAGTAAAGATGGCTGGAGCCATGCGCGAGAAATGAGAGAGAGCAAACGTATATGTGACATAGCACTCTGGTGCAGACGCATAATTAGAAGAGCTTATGTGTAATCCACAGCTTTGGGGGCATAAGAGTATAGATCTGGACATTACCCTCACAAATAAAAGAAGTCAAAAAACTGAAACAATTTAGGAATTTTCTATAATTATGAGGTGAGTCGTCACCTGAAGAAAAGCACAGTGACTGTCAAACTGTCATACCTCAACAGTTAGCTATGGCATTGGTTGCCTGCCCGTGCCAGATATGTGCATAACAGGACTAGTTGAACAGGTTTCCTGAGACTATGCAGCTGAGATATTGAAACAAAGAGTTCTCCAATGACTGTTTGACTGCACACGAATCAGCTATTGCGTTATGGCAGAAGTCAAGTGCAAAGATATACCTATCGCCATGACATTAATAGAGAAGAGGAGAGTAAGCTAGCCAGGCAGAGGTGACGCAATGCATTAGAGATCTTAAAGAGAGGCACTTTTGAGAAGTGTCAGTAAGTGAGCAGGTAGTATGTCTATTGTGAGTTCAAAGGCCAGCCCTAGGTGCATTGGACTCACGAGATGAAATCCAGGAGACATGTGTGAGAGTAGGCCGGCTATCAGGGAGTATGGCTTCTCTTGCTCGAGGCGGGTTTTCTAAATTGAGCAAGTTATATCAAGACACAAAAATAACAAAGGTACCTCAAAATAGAGAGGACGCAAGCTAGACCATGGTGAGTACAGGTCGGTGCAGACCACATCATTATATATCATCAACGGCAAACTTATGTAAGGAGGCATAAGGGAATAGGCTCATGGCTAGAAAACATTCATTGTAGGTTTTCAAGGATATTCCTAGTTTTAACTATCTGTAGTGAAGTATTCCATGGTAATGACTGGGGTTACAGTTGGAGGTATGCTAGTGTCTCAAAAAGACCGAAAAAAAAAAGAGACAAGATGCTGCATTATGCAGTAAATGTGAAACCTAGTAGGGACATTGAAGACCGAGGCACATATTAAACAAATAAGCCAGACACATAAGAGACAAGTAAAGCATGAGTCAGTCTTGATGTACATAATTTTAAAAAATAGAAGTCGAAATGTAATAGACTCTCTGTATTGAGAGCCTTTGCATTGCCATAGTCAAAACTGTGAATTAAAAAAATATTTGAGGGCTGGAGAGATGGCCTAGTGTTACAGAGCGCCAACTGCTTCTTGCGCGAGGACTCAGGTTCGATCCCAGCACCCACATGGCGGCTTGAGACCATCTGTAACTCCAGTTCCAGGGGAATCCAAACACCCTCTTCTGACCTCCATGGACTGCAGACGAATGGGTGACAAGCTTGCATGCAGACAGTACATTGCAATACATATACGAAAATAAATTTTAAAATTTTTTTAAATTTTGAAAAAAAAAAAAATGTGTTGACAAGGCCGGGACGTAGCTCAGAGGAGGAGCAAGTGGTCAGGCATTCACAGAATTCTGAGTTCTACCCAACATTCATAAACACAACAGAGCTACTCTAAACTCAGCATGAGCATGTTTTTTTCTTGCCATTTAGTTCCTTAAAAGGCAAGTGTAACACTATGTAACAGTATTTGCAGTGATAGGTATTATGAGCAATCATAGAGGTGATTTAAAGTACAGGTTGAATAATCCCTAACCTGTTCCATTACCTTAGGAACCCCCCAGATGTTGTTACATTTTTACCAAGTTTCTTTTTGAAATATCTATACAGAGTTGTTTTGTTTGTTCAAATCAAGCAGTACATAAAAGGTTTCAGATTTTGGACTCCATTTTGTTTTTAATTCCACATTAGAGGATTTAATCTATATGGAGGATACACACAGGATGCATGCAAACGATGTACCAATTTACATAAGAGAATGTGTTATTCATCACTCTAAGATATGCTCGGATGTGCTTTCAGTTCTTTTTGGGTATATACCTAAGAGCAGAGTTGCTGGGTGGCTGTCCCATTTGACATCCCTACCAATAGTCAGCAAGAGTTCCAGTCTCTCCGTATCCTTGCCAACACTCGTTATGTGTGCAGTTTTGTTGGATGATGGCCTCTCTGGCTTTCTGGAGCATTGTGCTGGTAACACTTACATCAGTGAAATACTCATGTAAACATAAAAAATAAAAATAAAATTAAATTAAATTTATTCTATGTTATTTTTAGTTATTTGTCTTTTTGAAGACAGGGTCCTCCCTTTAGTCCCAGCTGTTTTTGGAGCTATGTAGACCAGGTGGCCTTGAAATCACAGAAGATCTCCCTGCCTCTGCCTCCCTATTTATTACTATTATGTCTATAAGTGTTTTGTGTGTGTGTACTAAATGCATCCATGGGGCTGGGGAGATGGCTAGTGGTTAAGAGCGATGATCTGACTGCTGCTCTTGCAGAGACTTGGGTTCGATTTCCCAGCACTACACTGCCAGCCTAAAGAACATCTCTTTTGAGCCGGCGTGTGGCACAGACCTTATATCCAGCACTTGGGAGAAAGAGGCAGGAGAGATCTCTGTGAGTTCAAAGCCCAGCTGGCCTATTTAGAGTGAGTTCCGGGCCAGATGGGACTTAAAGGGAGATACTGTCTATAATAATTAAATAAATAAATAATAATAAATAAAGTAAATAATAATAAGATAAATAAGATGCACCAATGTCATGCAATGCTGTTGTGGAGGTGAGAAGAGGGCAGCTTCTGGAACTATAGTTTTGAAGAGTTGTTAACCACCATGTAGGTGCTGGGAATCAAACCTAGGTCCTCTGCAAAAGCAGCCAGTACTGTTTGTTAATCGCTGAGCCATCTCTCCAGCCCCTCCTTCCCAGAAAGAACAAATTCTTTTTTTTTTTTTTCTCGTCTTTTTGAGACAGGGTCTCCCTGTAGCCCCAGCTGTCCTGGAACTCTGTAGACCAGGCTAGCCTTGAACTCACAGAGACCCTCTGCCTCCCAAGTGCTGGGATTAAAGGTACACGCCACCATGCCCAGCAAGAACAAATTCTTTTTTTTTTTTGACACTGTAAGAGATTTTATTTAGAGTTAGTTTGAATAATAATACCATATTTATTTATTATATACAGAATTATCTTACATGCATTTTGGATGGCAATGCTTATGGCAAATACATCTTTTGTAAGTTTCTCAGGGAAAAGTAAACCTACAATGAGAACCTTTGACCTCACACACCTGAATCACAAAGGTTAGCAAAGATCTCCCACCCACTACAGGTTCACTAAGAACATTCCTGGAAAAGAGTCCCAAAGCTATTAATAAGATATAAAAAATAAGAACAAATTCTTTAACAAAGTTAATAAACTCTGGTCCCATCTCCATGTAGCCACAGTACATAACCTCATGACACCCTTCCCTAGTCACCTTGACTTGGGTGTTCAATACTGTGCACTCCTTTGAGATTCAAATCGCAACCCATCCCTGCTTTACTCTATCAGTTTGTGTTCTGAGATCTTATAGATGTTGTACAGCATACATCAGGTCTTTATGTCTGTGCTATACTAGAACTCTCTATTAGTCTTTATTCTCCCCAAAATGATGACCTCTTCGAAGGCAGAACTACACATTTCTTGTCCTTATACCTTCAGTACCCCAGCAGGGGGCCCAGGATACAGAAGATATATAGTAAATGTCTGTTAGGTAAAGAAAAGAATGAATGGGAACAACAGATACTCTGGATCACCCCAAGCCTAGGACAAGTTAGGCAGCCTTCTGCCTCTCCCCATCCACTGAGAGAGGTCTGCTTTCTTCATTCCTGCAGTTCATGAAGGCCTGCTCATGGACTTTCTTGGCTATTTCACATTCCTAGTCTGATATGGCAATCAGCCATGTCTAAGTGTGAAGAAGTTAGGAAGGATGAAGGAAAGGGTGGTGACTTCCCTAGCACTCTGCCAAGGCTATTCCAACGTTTGTTAACTGTTCCTTGGCATTTCCACTATCAGATGGCACACCTAACACATAGTGCAACCTCCCCTTCCTGCCTCAGATCCTTGGAAATTATAAAAAGATTTAAGAAAAGTCCAAAACCAGACCAGAAAAAAAGTGGTAGACTAGATAGACATTCTGAGGATTTCCTGGTAGGACAAGACTAAAGTAGGAAACCAAAGCCTAAAAGTATGCTTCAAAAATGAAAGACACGGAAGCTGGAGACACGGCTCAGTGGTTAAGAGCACTGGCTATTTTTACAGAGGACCCGGGTTTGATTCCCAGCACCCACATGGCACCTAATAACCATCCGTAACTCTAGTTCAGGGGATTTGATATCCTCTTCTGACCTCCATGGGTGTTGCAAGACAGGAGTATACTTAAATACAGGCAATACACTCATACACACAAAATAATAAAATAGTTTAAAAAATGAAAGACATGCCGGTCATGGTAGCTCACGCCTTTAATCCCAGCACTTGGGAGGCACAGGCAGGCAGATCTTTGTGAGTTTGAGGTCAGCCTGGTCTACATAGTGAGTTCCAGGCCAGCTGGGGCTACAGGGAGACCCTGTCTCGAAAAGATACCACCACCCCCCAAAAAAAGAAGACATGAAGTGATAGATACCAGGAACAGGAAGAGGTTCTGAGACAAACCTTAGCAGTGTCTACTGAGTTCCCACCATAGAAATATCTCCACATTTGAACCCTCATCTTAGAAGCTCAGTCAATGCACTGAATGTGGGCCTTCGGCGTGAGAGGTTTAGCTCACAATATCCCATAAAATCAGGGGGTCTCCATGATTGGAAGATCAGCCTCCTAGCACAGCACCTGGCAGCTCGTGCAGGTCTGGCCTGGTCACAGTAAAAGAGCCGTGTGGTGCCCTTAAGCAGAACATCCCTCCTCTCCCCAACAGCAGGTTGTGGTAAAGAACATTTCTAATCAGAGTAACAGAGAACATCAAGATTTAAAAAAAAAAATAAAACCAAACTTTCAGCTAAGAATCACCAAGCACTTTATTGCTACCAATAAAGAGAGTCACCATGCTCAACAAACTGACAAACACACAAGCAACTCAGCTTCAGATACATATAGCCTAGGTCCTCTGAGAGATTTAAGAAAACATTATGTCCTGAAGAAAAAAAAAAATCAGCTAGAGATTCTTGAAATTACAACTGGGTTGTGAAATTAAAAATGTAATAGCTAAGCCCAATTAGCAGAATGGGCACCAGTGAAGAACAAATTAAAATAGGAAGACTGTGTCAAAGAATCCTTTCAGAAAGTAACCCCAAAGGACAAAGTGGGGGGAGGGGGTTAAAAAAATGTAAGCAACATGGAGGGCGATTTAGAAATTTCAATATTCATGCAGTAGGAATTCCACAAAGAGAGAATAGGCAAAACAAACAGCAAAGACTACTTGAAGAAAGAAAACAATTTCTTAGAACTTAGGTGAGATGGCACAACAGGTAAAAGCACTTGCTGTGCAAACCTAACTGAGTTCAGTCCCTGGAACCCATGGGGAAGGAGAGAACTAACTCCTGCAAGTTATCCATGGACATCCACATGTGTGCCATGGCATGTGCATGCACATCCACATGTGTGCCATGGTATGTGCATGCATATCCGTACTCATACACACTATAATAAAGTATGAAAAAAGGTAAATTTTTATTTTATGTGTATGAGTATATTGCCTGCATGTATGTAAGTGCATCTGTGTCATGCAATGCCTGTGGAGTTAGAACGCGGCATCAAATTCCCTGGAACTGGAGTTTTGGGTAGTACTTAGTGGCCATGTGGATGCTGGGAATCTAACCTGGGTCCTCTGCAAGAGCAGTTAGTGCTCTTAAATGCTAAGCCAGCAAAAAAGGGTAAATTTTATGTTATAATTTTTATTTATTTATTTATTTATTTATTTATTTATTTATTTATTTATTTATTTATTTGAGACAGGGTCTCCCTGTAGCCCTAGTTGTCCTGGAACTCCCTATATAGGCTTTGAACTCACAGAGATCCACCTACCTGACTCTGCCTCTGAATGCTGGGCTTAGTGGTGTGTGCCACCATGTCTGGCTATTATTACAAATTTTAATGAACTTTTTTGTTCAATGTAGTGTTGGAGACTGAACCTAGAGCATCACACATGCTAGGCAAACACTCTACCACTGACCTACATTCCTAACTCTACAACTTTCTCTTTTCTTTTTTCAGAGATAGGGTCTCCCTGTAGCACCAGGTGGCCACCTGGACCTTAATATGTAGACCAGGCTGGTTCCCATCTCACAGAGATCCACTTGCTTTTATCTCCAGAATGCTGGGACTAAAGGTGTATACCATCACACTCAGCTCTAACTGTACAAGGATTTTTGCTGTTGTTGCTGTTTGTTTGTTTGTTTGTTTGGTTGGTTGGTTGGTTGGTTGGGGGAGGCCTTTTTGAGACCTGTAGCCTGTAGCCCTAGCTGGCCTGGAACTTGCTATGTAGACCAGGCTGGCCTTGAACTCACAGAGATCCACCTGTCTGCCTCCCGAGTGCTGGGATTAAAGGAGTGTGGCACTATGCCTGGCTCTAACTCTACAACTTTTAAAGGTAAAAAAATAAAAAATAAGGTGGAAATAAGACGAATTACCTTAGAAGAAAGCAGAGGGACAGTCAAAGATCTACTTTGAAAAAATAGATTTGAAGGCCCACTCAAATGTAATCAGAATATACAGAGAATTCCTACATATCAGTAAGAATTAGATGAATAACTTAATAGACAAGTAGGCCAAAGATATAAAAACAAATACAGAGGAAATGTGGATGACTAGTCATCATTAGTTACTAAAGACATGAAAAGTAAAGGTCAGAGATACCCTTTCATCCACTAGACTAATAAAAACGAAAACGGACGGTATCAAATTTTTGGAAGGCATGGAAAATGGTACTCGAGTACCATAGAAATGGTACTGCAACTATATAAAGTTTTGTTGATGGGTAAATGAGTTGTGATTACTAAAATTTTAAATACATAGGTTAGAGAGGTGGCTCAGTAGTTAAGAACACTGGCTGCTCTTGCAGAGGACCTGGGTCCCATCTTCCATGCAGCTGGTAACAACCATCCTTAACTTCAGTTCCTGGTCACCTGATGCCCTCCTCTGGCCTCTGGAAGCATTATGACACAGGAACACTTACATACATTCTGGCAAACACTCATACACATAAGAATTACTTTAGGGACTGGAGAGATAGCCTAGCGGTTAAGAGAGGTGACTGCTCTTGCAGAGGACCCGGGTTCGATCCCCAGCACCCACATGGTGGCTGAGAACTGTCTTTAACTCCAGTTCCAGGGGAATCTGACACCCTCTTCTGACCTCCGCGGCATTTCACGACACGGGTGCACAAACTACACGTAGGCAGTACATTCATACACATACAAAAATAAATTAAAATTTGGGGGCTGAAGAGATAGCCTAGCGGTTAAGAGCACCGTCTGCTCTTGCAGAGGACCCGGGTTCGATCCCCAGCACCCACATGGTGGCTGAGAACCGTCTGTAACTCCAATTCCAGGAGAACTCCAGTTCCAGGGGAATCCGAGACCCTCTTCTGACCTCCATGGCATTGCACGACACGGGTGCACAAACCTACATGCAGACAGTACATTCATACACATACAAAAATAAATAAAATTTAAAAAAAAAATTAATCTTAAAAATAATTAATTAATTAAAATTTTTTAAAAATTACTTTAAAAATTTATGCTGGGCATGGTGGTGCACGCCTTTAATCCTAGCATTTGGGAGGCAGAGGCAGGCAGATCTCTATGAGTTCAAGGCCAGCCTGGTCTACAGAGTGAGCTCCAGGCCAGCTGGGACTAAAGGGAGACCCTGTCTCAAAAATACCAAAAAAAAAAAAAAAATTACTTTAAAAATTTAAATGAATATTATCTTCTGATCTAAACCTATTCTACTTATACATGTGTAAAAGGAGGTATTTTTTTTTTTATGTGTATGAGTGTTATGCTTACATGAACGTAAGTGTAACCCTGTTGTGCAATGCCCACAGAGGACAAAAGAGGGCATCAGATCCCCCTAGAACTGGAGTTAAGAATGGCTGCTAGACACCATGTGGACACTGGGATTTGAGCCCGGGGAATTCTTTTTTTTTTGGGGGGGGGGTTCTTTTTGAGACAGGGTCTCCCTGTAGCCCCAGCTGGCCTGGAACTCACTCTGTAGACCAGGCTGGCCTTGAACTCACAGAAATCCCCCTGCCTCTGCCTCCTGAGTGCTAGGATTAAAGGCATGTGCCACCATGCCCGGCATTTTGAGCCTGGGTATTCTTTAAGAGCAGCCAATGTTTTTAACTGCTGATCCATCTCTCCAGTACCTGGAAGCATGTTTTAAAATCAGAAACAAGAGATTTGAGATCTCCTGAGCCCAGCGGCAGGTGCCCCCCCCCCGCCGCCAGTCTGAGATATTACAAAGAAGCATCTGAAGAGGCAAAGCAAAGCACGTTCAACACAGTGAAGAGGCTTTAGGACTCACATTGGAATTGGAATACAGGCAAGGAAAAGCCCATATGCCAGGATCCGAAGAAGAGAACTACACTGGAAAGGGGCAGGGATAATCCCACGCCAAGCTTTACCAACCCTATGGAAGACTCCTGCAGTGGGATCCCTCGGGGATGCCCCAGGACACAACATCAGAAACACAATTGGGAACATACTTAAAGAACTACATTATAAAGAACAAATCAAAAAAAACTAAGAAAAGAGAATGAGGACTCAAGAAGGACCAAGAGAGAGAGAATGACAAGTTCCGGAAGGAAGTAGAAACACTGAAAAGATCCCATGCTGAAAAAAAGAAAAGAAACCAACCAGCGAACAAAAGAGCTACAAAAAGAGATCGAGAAGCTCCAAAAAGAAATAGAAACACTAAAGAAATCAGAAAGGAAATGAAAAAGGAAATCAAACAACTCATCCATTCAAGAGGAAAGGAATGAAAAAAAGCCTCAGAAGCAGAATGGAGGAAGCAGAACTAAGAATATCAGACCTGGAAGATAAACAGAACAACTAAAAACACTCAAGGAAAGACTATGAAAAATTTAAAAATACACAAAAATGGAACAACCAGAAGCTGTGGGACACTATGAAAAGATCAAACCTCCCATCATAGGAATAGAGGAAGAGAAGAATCCCAAGAGATGGTATGGATCAGATCTTCAACAGAATAATAGATGAAAACTTCCCCAAAACTAAAAAAGGACAAACCAATACCAATACAAGAAGCACATAGAACTCCAAACAGACAAGATCAGAAAAGAAATTCTCCACGCCACATCATAGTTAAAATGCTAGACACCCAAACAAAGACAAATACTTAAAGCGACAAGAGAAAAACAACAAGTGACCTATAAGGGAAACATACAGAATACAACTGACTCTCATGCAAACATGAAGGCAAGAAGAACCTGGAGCAAAGCATTCCCAGTGTTGAGGGACAATGGATGCCAGCCCAGGTTACTATACCCAGCAAAAATGTCAATCATAGTGGAAGGAGAGAGGAAAATCTTCCATGACATAAACAACCTGAAAGAATACATGTCTGGAAAACCAACCCTTCAGAGAAGAAGACCTCTAGAAGATGGAAAAACCTCCCATGCTCATGGATTGGGAAAATTAACATTGTAAATAGTCTCATTTACCAAAACTCTTGTATAGATTTAATCACCAATCAAAAATCCCCAAGAGTTTCTTCACAGGCTTGGAAACAAAAGTTCTTAAATTCATTTGGAAAAACAAAAGACCCCGAATAGCCAAAACAACCCTGAGATGAAAAGAGCTACACAGGAGGGATCTCTATACGCAATTTAAATCTATACTACAGGGCTATAGTCATAAAAACACGTCCTGGTACTGGCACAAAACAGACCTGTTGACCAATGGAACAAAACCGAAGATCCAAGTCTGAGCACATACAATTTCAGCATCTCATATTTGACAAGGGGGCCAAGAAACCACAATAGGAGAAGAGACAGCATCTTCAGCAAGTGGTGTTGGCAAAACTGTGATCACCACTGTAGAAGAATGAATTTTATTAAACCCCTACCTCTCATCCCTGTACAAAAGTCATACTCCAAGATTTACAAACCTCAACGTGAAACCCCAAACTCTGAAGTGAATAGAAGAAAAGTTTGGCAGCAGACTACAAGACATAGGCATAGGAAAAGACTTCCTAATCAGACAGCAGCTGCACAAGAAATAAGTCGACAATTGACAAGTGGGACATAAAATGCAAATCAAAGCTTCGACACAAAAGAAACAATCAAGGAAGTGAAGAAAATCCCACGAGTGGGGAGGAAACCTTCACCGCAGATACAGTCTGACAAAGCATTGATTTCAAATATAAACTACTCAAAAAAACAAAGAAAGAAGAAAACAAATGACCCGCTCAATAGATGGAGCAAAGAACTGAACAGAGACTTCACAAGCGAGGAATTAGAGATGTCTGAGAAACACCTCAAGAACTGCTTCAACATCACTATCATTAAGGAAATGCAAATGAAACCACTTTAAGATATTCTTATTCCAATAAGACTGGCAGGATCAAGAAAAATAAATGATACAAAGTGGAGAGGTGTGGGGAAAGGGAACACTTATCCACTGCTGGTGGGATGTAAACTCATATAGCCACTATGGAAAGCAGTGTGGAGAACCCTTGGAAGACTTGGAATGAACTTGCCCCTGACCCAGCCATACCACTCCTAGGCATGTACCTCACAGACTTACGCCACCACAGAGATACATGCACAGCCATGTTTTACAGCTCTCTTCACAAGTCAAGGAGCTGGAACCAACCTAATGCCCCTCAAACTGACGAGTGGATAGAGAAAAAATGGTACATCTAACACACATGAGTTCATCAGCAGTAAAGAAAGACGACATCACGAGCTTTGCAGGAAAATGGCTGAGCTAGAGGACCATGCTGAGTGAAGTAACACAGTCCAGAAAACAAACGACGAATGGTATCCTCTCATCTGTGGATGCTAGTGCCAATTACCCAAGTAAGTATTTCTGTATAGGGCCCCCTGATGCTTTGTCCAAAGCAGTTGGCATAACAGCATTTTGGAAAACAACAACAACAACAGAAAAACTGCACAATCAAAGAACTGACGAACAGTGAATTCTGCTCAAAAACAGTCAACTTCCCCCTGGAAAATATTGAGAATGACTAAGAGATGGAAAGCATGTCTGCAGAATGCAGACTCTGGCGGGGTGGGAATGACGGGACACTGGCTAGATTTTTAAAAATAAATAAAATAAATAATTATGAAAAAAAATCAGAAACAAGCAATGCAGTGATGTGAAATAAGTCTATGATATGCTGCGTGATCCTATGGAGTTCTATTAACAGAATGAGGTAGTTCTGTACACATGGATGTAAAGGCGCAGAGAGGAAATCTAGAGGGATAGCCAGTAAGTTGACAGAAGTTATTCCCTGTAGAAAGAACAATGGGGTCTGAAGTAGAGGGAATGTAAATGCTATCTGTTATAGTTCATTGGTTCCCCCCTCCTTTCTTTTGCTTTGTTGGTAGCCTAGGTTGACCTCAACTTTGGAGCAGTTCTATGGATCAACCTCCTGAGCACTGGCACTACAAAGACATTTTTATTTCACTTCTTTTTCTTTTTGAAAAAAAATTTCAAGCTGGGCAAGGTGGTGCACACCTTTAATCCCAGCACTCAGGAGGCAGAGGCAGGCGGATCTCTGTGAGTTCAAGGCCAGCCTGGTCTACATAGTGAGTTCCAGGCCAGCTGGGGTTACAGGGAGACCCTATCTCAAAGAGACCAAAAAAGAATGTTTTTCCTTTTCTTTTTATTTTATGTGTATGAGTGTTGCCTGCAGGTAAGTGTATCGTATGTTTTCTAATTCCCAGTGTTAGGTCGGAGTTCAGGATGAAAAGCCAAGATGGAGTGGACTGGGAGGTCCCTACTCTTCTCTTACGGCCAGGACCCCGAGTTCATGAAAGCACTAGAAGAAAGCCTACGCAAGGCACTGGACGAGGTTAACACCTGATTCCAAAGAGGTCACTGGATCACCTTCAGGGCTTTCACCTGGCCTAATTGGCCAGATTCTAACACCTCACCATCTTCCCTCTCTGGCCCTAAGAGACCCCGATCCCACCCCAGAGGCCCCTTCTCCCTTGGCCTTTCACTCTGAGGGACTTTCACTTTCACTCCACCAGCCTTTCACTTCCTTCACCTTTCACTCCTTTAAACCCTTTCTACCCAAGAGCGCATTTCCCTTAATAAAGCCTGCCTTTGTTTACTTTTTTTTTATTTTATTTTTTTATAATGTCCAGTTTTTTATTTTCTAGATGTCTCTAGGGGACAAAAAGTTCATATAAAGAAGATCCAAATGATAGCTTGGACTCTGGAGGACCTGCTAAGTCAGATAGTGACTGACAGATTTAGTCGGTTCTAGCTCTCCATACTGTCCTTCACCCCACATCCTCCTTTCCTTCTTTAGTGTCTGCCCTGTTCATTGAATGTGTCCCCGAGCACAACCCTGTAGTAATTTATAAAGTACAAAGTGGGTTACTATTCAGAAACATCAGCTTCCCGCCGTCACATTGCTCCCCAGGCCATAGCCTGCACTGACTTCTCCAAAGGTGTTTGCAAGCTCCATCCTCTCTATAAGTACTTCAGAAGGAATGGTCTGAACTGGCTCCCTCAGACATCTGACAGCAAGTGGTGTTGCTTTTCTCTCACACTGGCCAGCTCTACAGCTCTCTAGTTACTGACTGGGTATCCTATAGTTCAATTCTAATATTAAGTATCTTAATACAAACTCAATGGCTTAAAGGCTCTCTTCCACCTGCCAGTCCCAGGTGTCAGATTGTTTCCTGTACTTCTGACTCACCAGGTAGAAAGTCAATTTTTTTTTACATTGCTCGAGTTACTCTCAGCACTGCCGACCTTCAGCTCTTTACTTACTATAGGCTCTCCTTGTTTTATATCTTTGGAAACACAATCTAAATGGAAAACATAAACTAAGCACATTTTTTTTTTTTACTTTTAATTCAGACTGACTTGTCCTTCCTCTCATTGTTGTTGGGAAACCTAACACCCATGAATGCCGAAGGATTCCCTGAAGGAAAGTTTAAGGATGTTTATAGAGGTTAACCATGTGGGTCCTGGGAACTGAACCTGGGTCCTATGGAAGAGCAAGAAGTGCCTTTAACAGCTGAACGACCTCTCCAGCCCTGAGTATAGATTTTTCAAATAAAAGAAATATATATATAATGTACTATAAAATATAATATATAATAAATATATAGAGATATATAATTTTTATAGTTAAAAATAAACATAAGAGAACAGAGCCTGTAGCAGTCAGGCCTTCCTAAGAAGGCAGGTTTTGAGCCCAGCACTCGGGAGGCAGAGGCAGGCAGATCTCTGTGAGTTCAAGGCCAGCCTGGTCTAGATATTGAGTTCCAGGACAGCTGGGACTACAGGGAGAAACCTGTCTCAAAAAAAGACCAGGGCTAGAGAGATGGCCTAGTGGTTAAGAGCACTGACTGCTCTTGCAGAGGACCAGGGTTCGATCCCCAGCATGCACATGGTAGCTGAGAACCATCTTTAACTCCAGTTCCAGGGGAACTCGACACCCTCTTCTGACATCCTTGGCATTGCACGACACAGGTGCACAAACCTACATGCAGACAGTACATTCATACACATAAAAAATAAAAAAGTAAAAAAATAAAAGACCAGCCGGGCATGATGGCACATGCCTTTAATCCCAGCACCTGGGAGGCAGAGGCAGGCAGATCTCTGTGAGTTCAAGGCCAGCCTGGTCTACATAAGCAAGCTCCAGGTCAGCTGGGACTAAAGGGAGACCCTGTCTCAAAAAGACCAAAAAAAGGGGCTGGAGAGATGGCCTAGCGGTTAAGAGCGCCGACCGCTCTTACAGAGGACCCGGGTTCGATCCCCAGCACCCACATGGCGGCCAAGAACCGTCTGAAACTCCAATTCCAGGAGAACTCCAGTTCCAGGGGAATCCGACACCCTCTTCTGACCTCTGCGGCATTGCACAACA
>VZQC01009724.1:735751-852699 GCA_009823505.1 Rhizomys pruinosus
TTTTTTTATTAATTTTATTTATTTTTGTATGTGTTTGAATGTACTGTCTGCATGTAGGTTTGTGCACCCATGTCATGCAATACTGCAGAGGTCAGAGAGGGTGTCGGATTCCCCTGGAACTGGAGTTAAAGACAGTTCTCAGCTGCCATGTGGGTGCTGGGGATCAAACCCAGGTCCTCTGCAAGAGCAGTCGGCACTCTTAACCACTAGGCCATCTCTCCAGCCCCCCCCCCAAAAAAAAGGAGGTTTTAAAAGCTGCTGCTAAGGGCCACATTCTCCCATCTCCTTTGCTTGAAGGAAGGCTAAGGCTCATCAACTATAATCATCTTACCTTCTGGATTTTCTCTCTGTTGCTATTTCTAATAGAAAATGCACTGAATTCACCACTCCCTTCCTCCTTCAGAATCCTCATCTTTCTCCTCAGATTCTGTCTTTCTATTGGATCTGAATCTGGGATTAAAACTCCAGGGTAGCTAGGCCTGGTGGTACATACCTTTGATCCCAGTGTTCAGGAGGATCTCTATGAGTTCAAGGCCAGTCTGGTCTACACTGCAAGTTCCAGGCCAGCTGGGGCTACAGGGAGACCCTGTCTCAAAAGACCAAAAATAAATAAATACTCAAGGATAGGGCTTGGAGGTTAAGAACACTTGCTGCTCTTATAGAGGATCTGAGTTCTTTTCCCAGCCCCACAAGGCTACTCACAGCCATCTGTAACTTCAGCTCCAAGGGATCCAATAGCCTCTTCTGACTTCTGCCAGTACCATTTACACACGTGGTACACATACATACATGCAGGCAAAACACTCATACACACAATATTACAAAAATTCCAAAAACTCAAGGGTGTTGGGAAGACAACAAGGGTGGTAGGAAGAAAAAATATGGTTTGAGAGGAAATCGTCATTTTGTCATATCTGAAGTTCTAGTGGCACAATGCATTTTCTTTTTTTACAATGCACTTTTATTTATTTATTTATTTATTTATTTATTTATTTATTTATTTATTTATTTATTTACTTTTGCCCTCCCACCAGCCCCGCCGCCAGGCCCTGGCCTCAGCCGCACCCCCGCCAGCTCACCGCCACCTCCCCACAGCAGACTAGTCTGTTACAGTGCATTTTCTAAAGACTGCCATGATACTACAGCCACCCAACATGTTCTTTTTACCATTTGACTTTAATGTTTCTCTAATTAGACAGGGTAGAGGAAGATATGTTCTTTCCTCTTGATCCTCAATGGTTTTTATGACTATGGTAAAAAGTGATGCTATGTATGTGACTTCCAAGGCCAAGTTGTCTTGGGGCCATATCTTACTATGAGAAAGCCTGAGTAGCCCATGAGACCAATGGGAATCCCAGTCCCCAGCCTGGCTGAGCTCCAAGCTGACAGTGAGCACCGTGTGCCAGTCAGCACCTCTTTAAACTGTCCCGGCTGGTGGTACATAGAGCATAGATAAGTTATCCCCAAACCAAGCCGAGTGTCAGTATGTTTTGTGGACAATGGAAAGTCATGAATACATACAAGTGCAACTATCTGACATGCTTGGCTTCTCAAGACAAGGTAAAGGGTATGCAGAGTGACATCAGATAGCATTTGAGGCTGCTTCCGACAGTGAGATGAGACGGTGAACATGGTGAGCTAAGAATGAAAGCACTCCCAGCACCATCTTTCCTTAAGGAAAGACCTCTTCTCTATGGACATTTTACCTTTCAGAAAGTTGCCGGATCTGTGGGATTCCCATGTACTTGTGGAAATGTTCCAGAACGTTCATCACACCCTGAAGGAGATTAGCAACTTCTCCATACTGTCTGCGCCTGGTCATGGCTCTGCAAGGATAGAGGTTGAAAGTTCTTAAAACTAAACACTAAGGGCATAAGAAATACATGTAGAATAATTGACTATAGCTCTAAATAGGTATCAACTAGATTTAATAAACATTTACCAAGGGCTGAATATAAATGGTGCTGTGTACTGGGGAAGAAAGAGATTTAGCTCAAACTCTCAAGGTGGTATTATTCAACAAGAGAGACAAGTATGTATTTAACTAAATAGCAAATACAGTGAACTAAGTTCTAAATAGAAATGTAAAAGTTATAAGCAAGCCACAGGGTACAAAAGAACATATGAGTGCTGGACGATTGCTGAGTGGTGAGAGGAGAATCTGGGCAGACTTTGGATTTGGGCTGGGGATTACATGAAAAGCAAGGTTTTTGACAGAGAATGTGATGAAAATGTTACTTAGGATCATAGTGTATAGGCAAACCAAGCCATTTTTCTAGAGTACAAAAAGAGACATTTGTGTGCAATTACAAGTTAACTGAAATCTAGTTTTTAGCCAATGATAAACAACTGCATTAGAGATGTCATCTTTCCCCACTGCTAAGAGTAACTAAGCTTGAATAAACAATACTGATAAAATCAACAGTCATGCACAGCAAGGAAGTACAAGCTATTTGGTGTAAATTTTTCACTAGGGTGGGGCTTTCACATTAAATGTTTAATTTATGACTTCCCTTACAAAGCACTTGAAAGGACAGGCTCCAGTTCCAGCCAAGGTGGTCCATTGCCACTCCAACTGTTAAAATGGAAGGCCTGGGCGGAAGGGAGAAGGGAGAGGGCTCTTCCATTCCCACCGACCTACTGCCTTGAGTGAGACTCCTGGAAAAAGACCAGGGATCCTCTGCTACCCAGGTACACATAGCAAAGGCCAGGAAGGATTCTGCCCCTCCTCTTTCCTTCTCTGCATTCTTCTCCACTGCTCTCTGCTCCATGTGCATTTCTGTAAAGATGCTTTCTCTGTCCAAAAGTGAAATTACACAGCAGCCCGAGGCCCACCACTGAAGGGAAGAGTGTGCTTGCAAAGGAGGCTTTGGATCACTGCTTTGTGGTAAATAACCAGCAACTCTTAAAATGCTGTTTCTAATGTGCTAAACAGGAAATTACTACCATGAAAAAAACATGTTTAAGGAAAAAAGAAAGTTGAATAATACACCATACACCAAATATTTGTTTGCAAATGATCTCTTTGCTGAAGTGCAACTCACCCCAATAGATGAAGGCAAACTTGCCAAGGAACAAGGTATAGGGAGTGGCTCTGGGGCTGAGTCACTTGTCTGAGTTATTGGTTAGATCTACTACATGAAAATGGTCCATTTCTTGGAGTCATTCTTAGGGGCTTTCTGGGTTCCCCTCAGATAACCTGTACCTCATTTTTGTGTGTGAGGATGGTTTGTTGGTTTTTATGGTGCTGGGGATGGAACCAAAAGCTCTGAGCGTGCTAACCAGTCACTCTGCCACTGAGCTGCATCTCTAGCTCTTTTTTTTTTTTTTAAATATATCTCTAGCTCTTTAGTCAAGTTGTGGACAACCAAAAACAGCTGGAGACTTGTGGCCAACTTTCCAAGAGTGGGGCAGGATGGTGAAGCCTTCCCAATGAGGAAGCAAATCTGTGATGCCATTTTCCTTATGTGATAGACTGCCCATGGGCCCACGAGAAGGTTGTCGTCACTTACTCCAGGGAGTCAACACCACCGGCCAGCATGTGCAGGTGGTTCAGTGTTGTGATTGAGGTAGTCAGGTGGCGCTTGGCATGATCTAATTGCTTAATATCCCGGGTGATTTCCTTCACCTAAATATTGAAAACAATAGAAAAGGGGGGAAGAATAAAAAAGATGTAAATTCATCTTGAAGTCACTCTGCAAGAAAACAAAGCACATGAAGTCATTTTTAAAAACTTGAGGCTGAGCTAGGTGTGGTGGCACACTTTTAATCCCAGCAGTCAGAAGGCAGAGGCAGTCAGATCTCTGTGAGTTCAAGGCCAGCTGAAGCTACAGAGAGACCTTTTCTCAAAATAAAACAAAATAAAACAAAACAAACTTCAGGCTGAGCCAGGCATGGGGAATCATGCCTTTAATACCAGCACATAGAAGGCAGAGGCAGGCAGATCTCTCTAGGGTTGGGGCCAGCCTGGTCCACATATTAAGTTTCAGGCCAGTTGGGGTTACAGGGAGATCCTGTCTAAACAAACAAACAAACAACTTCAGGTTTGTTTTTTTTTGAGACAGGGTCTCCCTGTAGCTACAGCTGTCCTAGAACTCTCTATGTAGATCAGGTTGGCCTTGAACTCACAGAGATCTGCCCGCCTCTGGTTTATATATATATATATGTATTCTCATAACCCAAAAAAAAAAAAAAAATTCCAATGAGCCCCTTTAATTTTTTTTTTTTTTTTTTTTTTTTTTTTTGAGACAGGGTCTCAACTCCCCAGCTGGCCTGGAACTCACTCTGTAGACCAGGCTGGCCTTGAACTCACAATAGATTCGCCTGGCCCTCCGAGTGGGAAAAAAAAAAAAAAAAAAAAAAAAGTGGCTAGGATAAGGCGTGTGCCACCATGCCTGGCCCTTTAATATTTTATTTGCTTGCTTTTAAAAAATATTTATTTCTTTAATAAGTTTTATTTGATATGTATGAGTTTTACCTACATGTATATAAGTGCACCCATGTTGTCCAATGCCTGCAGAAGTCAGAAGGGGCACTGGATCCCCTGGAACCAGAGTTTTGGATGGTTGTTAGCCACCATGTTGGATGTTGGGAACCAAACCCAGGTCCTCTGCAAGAGCAGCCAGTGCTCTTAGCCACTGAGCCATCTTTCCAGCCATTTTGTTGTTGTTGAGACAGGGTTTCCCTGTTGTCCCAGTTGGCCTGGAACTTGCTATGTAGACCAGGCGGGCCTAAAATTCACAGAGATCCACCCGCCTCTGCCTCCCAAATACTAGAATTAAAGGCATGGGCCACCAAGCCCAGCTTTTTTGTTTTTCAGATAGGGTCTCACTATGTAGTCCTGGCTGACCTAGAATTCATAGACCACCTGCCTCTGCCTCCCAAGTGCTAGGATTAAAGGTGTGTATCACCATTCCCAGCTAAATTCAGAGGCTTCAACCAATAGCTTTTAAGTCGCTGTCATCTATGCCTCTTCCCATTCCCTGCATACATCAGCCACTAAAATCCTGAATATTCTTCCTCTGAATCTATCCTTTCTTTGGTCTGCACCAGAGCTAACTGGTCTCTTCATTCCTAGGACCTCCTATCACATATCCCATGCTGTGTTAGACAAGCAGAGCTACCTGCTACTCTTTAAACAGAACCTTTAATGGCAGGACATGCAAGGGCTGCCTAGGCCAAACCTACCCAAAGCTGTTCTGCAAAACAGAGTATGATATGGTGGCCTTGATCTAGGGCTGATCTCAGCTCTACCACTTACCAACTCTGTGTCTTAGGCCAACAGTCCTAACCTTGCCTACACTGTTTCCTCATCCAGCAAAATAATGACACTATACTCTTATCTGCTTGGCATACTGAGAGACCTCAATAAGTATTAATTCCCCCATAATTGTGTCCCACTTGTTTGGAAAAATGAGCACAGTGCAAAAGAGCAGACAAGAATCATAAGGTTATTGCTGAGCAAAAAAACTGAGCATTAACTGCTGGGTGTGATGGCATGCACCTTTAATCCCAACACTTGGGGGACAGAGGCAGGTAGATTTTTGTGAGTTCCAAGCCAGCCTAGTCTACATAGTTTCAGGCCACTCAACGCTAGTGTCAAAAACAAAAACAAACAAACTAAAAAACACTTTAAAAATTGAGTACAAGCCAGGTGTAGTGGCGCGTGCCTTTAATCCTAGCACTTGGGAGGCAGAGGCAGGGGGATTTTTGTGAGTTCAAGGCCAGCCTGGTCTACAGAGTGAGTTCCAGGGCAGCTGGGGCTACAGGGAGCCCCTGTCTCAAAAAAGACCAAAAAAAATAAATAAATAAATTTGAGTACAATAATCTCAGGGGGCGGCAGAGATGGCTCAGGAGCTAAGAGCACTAGCTGCTCCTTGTAAACAACATGCATTGGGTTCCCAGCACACCACATGGTGGCTAACAACTGTCCACAACTCTACTTCCAGGTGATCTGATGCCCTCTTCTGGCCTCCATGAGCATTGCAGTGAACTTACATGCAACCAAAACATTCATGCACATAAAATAAAAAAATTAATTTTTAAAAAGTCATTTGCAGGGGCTGGAGAGATGGCTTAGTGGTTAAGAGGTCGACCGCTCTTGCAGAGGACCTGGATTCAATCCCCAGCACTCACATGGTGGCTGAGAACCGTCTGAAACTCCAATTCCAGGAGAACTCCAGTTCCAGGGGAATCAGAGACCCTCTTCTGACCTCCGTGGCATTGCACAACACGGGTGCACAAACCTACATGCAGACAGTACATTCATACACATACAGAAATAAATAAAATTTAAAAAAAAAGTCATCTTTGCTTGACCTGGTGTCACACACCTTTAATCGTAGGTCTCAGGAGGCAGAGGCAGGCGGATCTCTGTGAGTTCAAGGCCAGCCTGGTCTACAGAGTAAGTTCCAGGGCAGCTGGGACTAAAGGGAGACCCTGTCTCAAAAAGACCAAAAAAAAAGAAAAGAAAGAAAAACAAAGCCATCTTCACTAGTATCACTTGATAATCACACTGCTGGGCGGTGTTTTGTGCCTCTGAGGAAGGCCCACAGCTCAGACCCCTGGGTACTCTGCTCAGTGCTCTTCAAACATTTAATTCTCACAGAGATACTGTGAGGTAGACATTATTCTTATTTCCTAGTTGAGGAAGCTGTCATTTAAATGCATTACATGACTCAGAATCTTATCACAGATGCCCAATGACTCTAGTGGAGCAGCTGTAGGTAAGGGGTGCATTCTAGATGAGCAGGGTGCCTTCTGAGTATATGACCTGGGGCCACAAATGTGGACAGTGAGAACTAATGAAAAATATATGCCTGGATCCTGGCCAAGATACCCCCACCTCCCAGACTGAGGACCAGTGTTAGTGTGCTACCAAATTACATCTCAGATATCTTAACTATGAAACACATAATAAAAACACGCTAATGAAAGGCATCCAAAGTGACTAGGACACTATTTTGGGGAATAAAGAAAATGTTTTCTATTTAAAAGCGGCTGGTGCAAATGTAGAGCAGCAGGCACTGTGAGTCACCCCTGCCAGCAGCTCCACTGAGGCCATGGGGAAGGCACTTCTGTGGCCTGCCAAGAGAAATGGACAACTGAGGTTGGCAGGCAGTGGGAGGAAGAGCCCCTAATTACTATGACTGGATGAGACACTAACTTCCTCTTTGAATCTAAAAAAGTTAAGAAGAGCCAGGTGGGGCTGGAGAGATGGCTCAGTGGTTAAGAGCACCCACTGCTCTTACAGAGGACCCTTTGATTCCCAGCTCCCATATGGCAGCTAAGAACCGTCTTTAACTCCAGTTCCAGGGGAATCCAATGCCCTCTTCTGACCTTTGCAGCATTGCACGACAGGGGTGCACCAACCTAAATGCAGACAGTACACTCATATAAATAAAAAAAATAGGGGCTGGAGAGATGGCCTAGCGGTTAAGAGCACTGACCGCTCTTACAGAGGACCCGGGTTCGATCCCCAGCACCCACATGGTGGCCGAGAACCGTCTGAGACTCCAATTCTGGGAGAACTCCAGTTCCAGGGGAATCCGACACCCTCTTCTGACCTCCGCGGCATTGCACGACATGGGTGCACAAACTTGCATGCAGACAATACACTGATACACATACAGAAATAAATAAATGCCAGGCGTGGTGGCGCACGCCTTTAATCCTAGCACTTGGGAGGCAGAGGCACGCGGATCTCTGTGAGTTCGAGGCCAGCCTGGTCTACAGAGTGAGTTCCAGGACAGCCAGAGCTACAGGGAGACCGTGTCTCAAAAAAAAGACAAAAAATAATAATAAATAAATAAATAAATAAATAAATAAAATAATTTTTTTTTTTTTTTTTTTGAAAAATTTAAAAAAAGAGCCGCGTGTGGTAGAGCACACCCCTTAATCCCAACACTCGGGAAAGAGGCAGGCAGATCTCTAAGAGTTGAAAGCCAGACTGGGCTAAGACAGAGCAACAAGCCGCAGGCCAGCTGGGACTAAGGGAGACCCTGTCTCAAAAGACCCAAAAAATAATAAAAATAGGGCTGGAGAGATGGCCTAGCGGTTAAGAGCGACTCTCGTTACAGAGGACCCGGGTTCGATCCCCAGCATCCACACTGGCGGCCGAGAACCGTCTGAAAACTCCAATTCCAGGAGAACTCCAGTGCCAGGGAATCCGATGCCCGCTCTGACCTCCGCGGCATTGCGCTACACGGGTGAACAGACTTGCATGCAGACAGTAATTCATACAACATACAGAAATATAAAAAATTAATAAAAACAAAAAAAAAAAAAATTTTAAAAAAAATTATTGAAAGAAATAAATTAAAATAAAAACATAAAATCAAAATAAAGTAATAATACAAACGTAATAACGAAGACAACCTATCTCAACCATTCTTTGTCTGAGTTTATCTGCTTGGTCTTTGGCTATCGTTTGACTTTTGCACAGGTTGTGGTAATGCCTCTTTCTGGCCATCTTCACGTGGCCTGAATAAAAACCGAATAATACTCGGAGCAAAGGTCTGGCCAGGTGGTCCACGTCGCTATGGCTATCACGTCACTATTTTATCGCTTCCACCCGACCTCCCTACAGCTTCCTTGCTTCATTTGTTACCACTGACAAAGTTTCCCTATTTTCCTTTCATTTAATATAACTTCTATCTGTATTTTTTATTGGGTCTTTTAGCGTGCGGGTCCCCCCCGGTCAGTTTCCCGCTAGTCCTGGACCTTGCATTGTAGCCCAGGCGGCTGACTACAGAACGCTACTCCTGCCTCTGCCACTCCCTCCCACCGTGCGGCTTAAGGCTGTGCCCCAACGCACCGGTTACCCTCGACCATTTTACTTCATACCCCGAATAGTACCAGCCAGCCAGAGTCTAGCATTGAACACTAAGCAAATACTGAAGGTTCGTAGAAATGTGTGCCCTCTGCTGGGCATTGGTGGCACCCACTTTTTTATCCTATACACTCGGAGGACAGAGGCAGGCAGATCTTTGTGAGTTCAAGGCAGCCGGGCCTACAGAGTGAGTCCAGACAGCTGGGGGCTACAAGGAGACCCGTCTCATAAAAAAAAAAAAAAACCCCCCACCCAAAAAAGAAAAATAGAATGTGCTGCAAAAATGTTAAATCTTTGTTTTTGAGGCTGGGTCTAAGAACTGTACGCAACTGGCTGATCAGGACTCACTCTCGTAGCCACGTTTGTCCACAAACCTGTAGTGATCCATCTCTATCTGCCTCTTGAATGCTGGGATTATAGTCATGTGCTGCCCATACCTGGTAAATTTGTATATTTAAAAACTAAATCAATCCCTTGGCGAAGAGAGATGGCCTAGTGGTTAAGAGTGCCGACTGCTCATGCAGAGGACCCGGGTTCGATCCCCAGCACCCACATGGCGGCTGAGAACCGTCCATAACTCCAATTCCAGGAGAACTCCAATTCCAGGAGAACTCCAGTTCCAGGGGAATCCAACACCCTCTTCTGACCTCCGAGGCATTGCACGACACGGGTGCACAGACCTACATGCAGTCAGTGCATTCATATAAATAAATAAATAAATAAATAAATAAATAAATAAATAAATATTAAAAAAACAAAAAAACTAGTCAATCCTTTTATTTTGGTCACATGGTACTGACAACAGATAAACAGTATGCACATCTGTCTCTCAGTAGGGGTACTAGCCTTCAAGGCCTACAGAGATGAAGGTGGTTCCAAGTTAGGGATGGGGTAAACTCTGGATTTAGAGGCTATAAAAGACTAGAGCAAACAACAAATCAGGATTTGTATGGGGAATCCAGATTTGTGGCAAATCTTGAAGACATTTAGAGTGTCCCACTTGGAAACCAAAATGAAATTAAGTGAGAAGGGTTCACTTGAAGCTAATGATGATCCATAGGTTTCTATGGAAATAAAAACCTACAAAGATGGATGCTATACATTAAAGTACTGCAGCTTACCATGTCCTTTGTGACAGGGGGAACTGGGAGAGTGCCAAAGCAACATACACGGAGGACACGTGGGCTGTAGGATCCTGTGATTGAAGCTGATTTATGGCTACACTGCAGCTCTGACTCCTGTCGCAATTGGAGCATCAGTCATGTCAGTCAGAATTTCATTCACTCCTTCACTCAACCAAATACATTCTGATTAGGGCCATGTACCAGAGAGGAGAGGGGAAGTGAAGGGAGGTGAAGATTGGGCTCCAACACTCAAGCCTAGAAAAGGAGGGAACTAATTTTCAAGAGACAACTATCAGCAGACATGATCAAGGGCTGTGACCTCACAGAAGCCAAACAAAAGTGTTTGAAGGAAGAATAGAGCAATTATGCCTGCCTCTATAGAATGTCAGCAAGGAATGGCTACAACAGACATCACATAGCTCACAGAGACTAAAATACCACCTGGCCTTTAACAGGAAAAGTTTGAGTTAGGCATAGTAATACACACCTGTAATCCCAGCACTTGGGAAACTGAGGCAGGACTGGCATGAGTTTAAGGCCAGCCTGGGCTACTGAGTGAGACCTCCCCCACTTTCTTTTTGTCTTTTTGAGACAAGGTCTCCTTGTAGCCCCAGCTAGTCTGGAACTCTCTATGTAGACCAGCATGGTTTTGAACTCATAGAGATCCTCCTGCCTCTGCCTCCAGAGTGCCAGGATTATAGATATGCACCAGCATGCCCAGCAAGTGAGACTCTAGAATAGAACAGAGTATTTTGCAATAAGTTTTTTGTTATGACTATAAGAAGGTATGGAAAAGGAGCAACAAATGATGAGGACTTTTTTTTTTTGTCTTTTTCGAGACAGGGTCTCCCTGTAGTCCCAGCTGCCTGGAACTCACTCTGTAGACCAGGCTGGCCTTGAACTCACAAAGATCCCCCTGCCTCTGCCTCCCAAGTGCTAGGATTAAAGGCGTGTGCCACCATGCCTGGCGAGGAAATTTTTAAATATAGGAGGTGCTTGCACTTTCTGTTATGCAAATAATCTGGAAGGGGAGAGTGATTTTGGAGGTAATGGGACAATTGTAGAAAAGATGAATTTATTTATTTATTTATTTATTTATTTATTTATTTATTTATTTATTTTCCCTTTATAGTGCTAAGAATAGACCCCAGGAACTTTATAATGTTCTTGAATTATTTAATGTATAACTACTAGCAGTCTTGCAGATTAAATGCATCCTTAATGTATGGACCACAGAAACGAATGACTCCCATACATCCTATAGTTCAGGAAACCATCCATTCTGGTTAAATTAAACATAGGGTTATCCCACTACATGATCTACTGCATCAATATTAACAACGACAACACTAGTAAACAGTACTCTCATTATTTTGAGAAAGGGTCTCATGTAGTTCAGTGGCTTCAAACTCACTAGGTAGCCTAGGATGACCTTGAACTTCTAATCCTCCTACCTCTACCTCCCAAGTGTTAAGATTATAGGTATGTAATTACCACATAATTTTATGAGGTGCTGGAGACCAAATTCAGGGCTTTGTGCATGCTAGGCAAGCATTCTATTGATTAAGCCGAATACTCAACCTCTACTTTGGAGGTTTTTTTTTTTAATATTTATTTTATTTTATTTATTTATTTTATGTGTATGAATGTACTGTCTGCATGTAGGTTTGTGCACCCGTGTCATGCAATGCCTCGGAGGTCAGAAGAGGGCATCGGATTCCCCTGGAACTGGAGTTCTCCTGGAACTGGAGTTACGGATGGTTCTCAGCCGCCATGTGGGTACTGGGGATTGAACCCGGGTCCTCTGCAAGAGCAGTCGGTGTTTTGAAACATAGTCTCATTATATAGTTAGAGCTAGTCTTAAAATCATGATTCTCCTGCCTCAGCCTCTCAAGTTATGAGATTATAAGTGTGTACCACTATGTGTGGCTTAGTATAAATTTGTGATGGCTCGCTCTCATTCTCAAAAGTGGCCCTAGAGATAAATTATGCAATCACTTCACCTACAGCATCAAGCTAAAGCTAGACCACAGAAGATGCCAAATGATTAAAATATGAGAGTGCAGGGGCTGGAGAGATGGCTCAGCAGTTAAGAGCAGTGACTGCTCTTGCAGAGGACCCGGGTTCAATTCCCAGCACCCACATGGCGGCTAAGAACCGTCTTCAAGCTAGGTGTGGTGGCGCATGCCTTTAATCCTAGCACTTCGGAGGCAGAGGCAGGCAGAGCTCTGTGAGTTCAAGGCAAGCCTGCTCTACAGAGTGAGTTCCAGGTCAGCTGGGGCAACAGGGAGACCCTGTCTCAAAAAATATAAAATAATAAAGTAAGAGAGTGCATATATGAGTGGTGCTGAGATGACTCTGGCACTGGGTGCTGGCATCCACATTTCCTGTGACTTCAAGTGCCACTGCAAGTAGTGGTTCAAAGAATCATAACATTGCACTTTTTTTTTTTTTTATTTCTGTATGTGTATGAGTGTACTGTCTGCATGCAAGTTTGTGCACCCGTGTCGTGCAATGCCGTGGAGGTCAGAAGATGGCGTCAGATTCCCCTGGAACTGGAGTTCTCCTGGAATTGGAGTTTCAGACGGTTCTTGCTGCCATGTGGGTGCTGGGGATCGAACCCAGGTCCTCTGTAAGAGCAGTCGGCACTCTTAACTGCTAGGCCATCTCTCCAGCCCAACATTGCACTTTCAATTGACAGTATCTGCTTAGGTAACAAAGTCTAATTCTAAGGTGTGCTAGGGAATCAGTAAAATTTAAACCCACTGGAGGTTTCTAAAACTGTTGGGTGAGGGATTAGAGAAATGGCTTGGAGACATTGGTTAAGAGCACTGGCTGCTCTTGCAGAAGACCTGGGTTCAATTCCCAGCACCCACATTGTGACTAACAAGTATCTATAACTCCAACTCCAGGGGAATCTGATGCTCTCTTCTGACTTCCACAGGCATTGCACAACACAGATGCACTACATGCATGAAGGCAATACACACATACACATAAAATAATAAAAATAATAAAATACTTGAAAATTGTTGGGTCATGGTATGAAAAACACTAGAGGCCTTGCAGGTAGACAATCATTAGAAAGGACTGACCTTCTTTGGCATGGGTTGCATGGCATTCTGTGATGTTGTAAGGCATAGCATATTAAAGTGACACATTGAGGGGATTATACCCATTAAAACCAAAGGCAAAAGAACCCAGTTCTCTTCTGAGATCTAGGGCTCCAAGAATGTGTGTCTCTTATTTTCAATCTGGCAGCCTACCAGAGCTGCCTCCACTGAGGGTACCACTTTTCTTTTCCAGCAAACAAGTAAGGCTCACACAATCTTACATTACACAGACTTCAAGAAAGATAAATTGTCTGACAGATTTTTTTTCAGTGTTTTGCTATTATAATAATGTACTAAAGTTGGTGAAATTTAATATAATTCATTTTCCAAAGTCAAAAAGGTTCATCTGAAGTACTCTATCAAGCAAGTCTGTTCTCAACATGTACCCTAATATTGATATCTGGCCTCTAGTAATAAACTATAATAACAGAAGAACATTTCATAATTGGGAAAAGTCTCAAGATTTACAAAAGGAGAAGAGTCTAATTTTTATAAAAATACTAACACAATTATCCTACATGAGTAATCAGAAATGCACTGAAAGATTCTAGTTCCATCCCGATGCTCCTTAAAATGTGGCACTTTTCCATTTCAAACTGGATCTAGATTAAAAACAGAACTAGTCACCCCCCCCCAATCTCTACTTTCTATCCACCCTGAGTTTCTTCCTCTACCTGGCATCTCTCATGGTGGTGACCTGCAGCTGGGCTGTCACTAGGCAGCAGTCACTAGAGTGCCCTTTCAGGAACTCAAAGTCTGTATTCAGGAGTGCAAAGCAACCCCTGAGCTCTCCTCCAAGATTCAACAAGGTCCATCGCAATATCCTCATGCTTCTGTGCACCACACACTCTAACTGGGACTCTCAACTGTCTCCGTTTCCCGAGGTAGCCTCTGCGCAGACCCTCAGCCACACCACGTCAGGTGCGCAGCGGGTAAGGAGTAGGCATCTGGCACAGAAAAGGAACTGTTCATGCCATATCATAGTTAAAATGATAGACACCCAAAAGAAAGACAAAATTCTGAAAGCAACAAGAGAAAAACAACAATAAAAGCAGAAACTCATCAGAATATTACAACTGACTTCTCAGTGCAAACTATGAAAGCAAGAAGAACATGGAGCAGAGCATTCCCAGTGTTAAAGGACTATAGATGCCAACCCAGGTTACTATACCCGCAAAAATGTTGATTATAGTTGAAGGAGAGAGAAAAATCTTCCATGACATAAACAAGATAAAAGAATACATGTCCGCAAAACCAACCCTTCAGAGAATACTTGACTAAAGAAATTCAAAGGACAGAAGAAGGAGAGCAACCAACCCCAGGCAACCTAAAAGAGAAATTAATAAATGCATAACTGCAAGAAGTAGAACTGCTAGACCGAAAAATGCAAATGGATAAGTAATGTGAAAGGGAAGCAACACACACCTATCAGTTATAAACTATAAATATTAATGGACTAAACTCCCACTCAAACTCCAAAAAGACATAGACTTGGATTGTGATTAGGAAAGCATAACCCATCTATATGCTGTCTACAAGAAACGCATCTTTAACTCCTTAAGGATAGGCTCAATCTTAGAAGGAAGGAATGGAAAAAAATATCCCAGCAAATGGTACCACAAAAGAAAGCAGGTTGTTGCATTTTTCATATCAGTACAATAGATTTAAAATAAATGCAAAGAAACAAAGAAGGTCATTACATTTTTATCAAAGAACAATTCACCATAAGATTTTACAATCATGAATTATTATGCAACCAAACTCTGGTACACCAAACCTTTATAAAGACAAATTCTCCAGGAACCACAAGTCACACACTAACCCAGTACACTCCTAGTAGGGAGATCTCAATACTCACTGAGGGCCCTTTTGGACAGGTCACACTCAAAAAGAATAAACAGAGACATCTGACTGAAATGTACAATACACCAATGGACCTCACAGACATCTACTAATATTCACCCAAAAACCAGAGAATACATTTTCTACTCAGCACCCCCACGGAACATTCTCCATAATCGACCACATAGCTGGGACACATAAGAAAACTCCCAAAACAAAAAGATCGAAATAATTTTCATAGCGAGGTGGGGGTCGGTGAAAAGGGTCAGGACGCAGGCGCGGAGGGACAAAAGATCAAAGGCGTCAGGTTGATCAACGACGAGGAGGGTGGGAGCCCAGGGGGATAAGATCCTCAGGAACAAAGGTGGAGGAGACACGGACATCCTACAAAAGAGTCAAGTGAAGAGCTTAAGGAAGATACAAAGAGGGACTACGGAATTAGAACAATGGATAAGGGGGGCAGATAGAAGAAAGGGGTGACTGGTTAACGGGATGACAATGATAGGGAGTACAAACAACAAAACCTAAGATGGGATAGCTGTTAAGAAGGCAGAAAGGGGGTCCTTAAAAGGGGAAGTGTTATAGGCGCTGAGGTTGCCACATTAGAAAAAGAAATAGCACAGATTGAACCATCTAAACTGCACTAAAAAAATTGAAGACAACAACAGATAACCCCCTAAACAAAGACAGGAGAAATAACAAAAATCAGAGCTTCTGAAATAGAAACAAAGAAAACAATACAAAAAAAAAAATCAATGAAGTCCAAAAGTTGGCCCTTTGAGAGAAATAAACAAGATAGACAGACCTCTAGCCAGTTAACCAAAGAAAAGAAGATCCAAATCAAACAGAATCATTTATGAAGGGAAATATCACAACAGACAATGAAACGACCAGATAGTCATAAGGGATACTTCAAAACCCTATACTTTATTAAGGTTTTTCAAACCTAGGAAAGGAAATGGATAATATCTGAAATCCTGGGAATCATCAAAGCTCAACCAGAAGAAAGATTGGACAGCTTAAACAGGACCATGGATAATATGAAGAAATTGAAGATGTAGAAGTAAGAAACTCCCAACTAAAAAACCCGGGCCCAGATGGATTGCCGGAGGCGGCAGAATTCTATAAAACAATTCAAAAAGACTACAACCATTAAATCTCAAAGTTGTTCAGAAGGATACAACAAGAGAGGAAAATTCTCCCAAATTCCTCTATGAAGCCAGCATCACTAATACCAAACCAGGCCAAAGATACAACCAAAAAAGGAGAATATAGACCCATCTCATAATGAACACAGATGCAAAAATTCCTCAACAAAATACTTTCAAACCACATACAGACCCACATCAAGAAGATCATCCACATGACCAAGTTGGATTCATACCAGCAATGCAGGGATGGTTCAAACATTATGAAAACCATAAAGTGTCACAAATTATAAATGGACTAAAGACAAAAACGGACACGACCATCTCAACTGACATGGAAAAAAGCCTTGACAAAATCCCAGCATGCCCTTCATGTTTAAAGTCCTAGACAAAATTGGACTGGAGGATCATTGTCTCAATGTAATCTAGAAGCCATATACAGGAAACCCACAGCCAATACATCCGAAATGGGGAAACAACAGCAAAAAAGCATTACCCTTAAAGGGTAGGAACTCAGCAGGCTGCCCCGTCACCACTCCGCCTCTTCAATATAGTGCTTGAAACAATTGCTAGGGCAATGAGGCAAGAAAGAGGAAATTAAAGGAGTACTAATTGGAAAAAGAGGGAAGTCAAGCTATCCCTTTTGCTGATGATTAGACTGTTTTACTTAAGGGATGCTAAAAACTAAACTCAAAGAAAAACTCCTAGAAATTGATTGACGAGCTTCAGTAAAGTGGCAAGGAATAACAAAATTAACCTAAGAAATCAGTAGCCGGCGGGAGATGGAAGCGCGACGCTTTCAAGGACCTGGGTTGATCTCCCCAGCATCCACATGGCAGCTGAACAACCGGATTTAACTGTAAACTCAGTTCCAGGGAGTGCCCGCCCCCTCCCCTCTGCACAGGGTGCACAGACCTACATGCAGAACAGTACATTCATATACATACAAAAAAAAATAATAATAAAAAATAATAAAGAAAAAATCAATAGCCTTTCTTTACACCAACACAAGCAACTGAAGAAGGAATTCAAGGAGACCTTCCCACTTACAATAGCCTCAAAAACAATAAAAATACCTAGGAACAACCTAAACAAAGACACCAAGATCTCTACAAAAAAAAAGTTTAAAACCCCTGAAAAGGGAAATTGAAGAAGACACAGAAGATGGGAAAAACCTCCCATGCTCATATTGGGAAAATTAATATAGTTAAAAATGTCCATTCAAAACCAAAACTTGTGTATAGATTTAAGGCAATCCCAATTAAACTCCAAGAGGTTTCTTCACAGGCTTGGAGAAAAAATCCTCAGTTTCATTAGAAAAACAAAAGACCCTGAATAGCCAAACCACCCTGAGTGAAAAGCCCAATACAGGGGAGATCTTTATACCAGACTCCAAACTATACTACAGGGTATACACATAAAAACAGCCTGGTACTGGCACAAAAACAGACCTGTTAACCAATGAAAAAGCGAAGATCCAAACTTGAGCACATATACAATTTCAGCCACCTCATAATTGGACAAGGGGTCCAGAAAGACAATGGAGGAAAGACACAAGAGCATCTTCAGCAAGTGGTGTTGCCAAAACTGGATCACGATTTGAGATCTCCTGAGCCCGGCGGCAGGAAGAGGGGGAGACAGGTAGGAATCGGGTGTCTTGGCGAGGCTGATTGTTGATCCTTGGTCCTGCTGTCTGTTCTTTGTTTTGATTGGCCTTTGTGGTGTGAGGTTGGAGTTATCGTCCCGACTGGGATTAAAGGTGTGCTTTGGCTTGATTAGATCTAGTGGCTGTGGGGCGGAGTTATCCCCCAGCCGGTATAAAGGCACGCTTGTGTGACTCTTGAGATTTGAGATCTCCTGAGCCCAGCGGCAGGTGCAGGCTGAAGAACCCCCCCCCCCCACCAACTCAAGATAACGAAGAAGGATCTGAAGGAGGCAAGCAAAGCAACGCCTTCCACACACGTAAAGAGGCATTGAGGACTAACATCGGAATACAGGCAAGGGGAACCCATATGCCAGGATCACAAAAAGAGAGACTACACTGGAAAGGGCAGGATATTCCCACGCCAAGCGTTACCAACCCATGGATCGACTCCTGCAGTGGGATCCCTCCGGGGATGCCCCAGGACACACGATATCAGAAACACAATTGGGGACATACTTAAAGAACTACAGATCATAAAGAACAAATCAAAGAACTAAGAAAAGAGTAATGAGGGAACCGAGGAGAGAGAGAGAGACGACAAGCTCCGGAAGGAAGTAGAAACAACTGAAAAGATCCCCATGCTGAAAAAGAAAAAGAAACCAACCAGACAAACACAGAGCTACAAGAGATCGGAACGCTCCAAAAAGAAATCAGAACACATAAAGAAATCAGAAGAGGAAGGAAAAAGGAAATCAACACTCATCCATAATCAACAGTCAAAAAGAGAAAAAAAAAGAAAAAAATCAAAGGGATGAGAAGCAGAACAAGAATAATCAGACCTGGAGGATAACACGAACAACTAAAAACCTTCAAGGAAGGATTATGAAAAATTTTAAAAATACAAAAACAAAGAACAACAACCAGGAAAGCTGTGGGACACTATGAAAGATCAAACCTCCGCATCATGTGAATAGAGGAAGGATAATAATCCCAAGAGAAGGTATAGATCGAATCTTCAACAGAATTAATAGATGAAAACTTCCCCCCAAACTAAAAAGGACAACACAAATACCAAATCACAAGAAGCACACAGAACTCCAACAGACAAGATCAGAAACGAAGAAACCCACGCCATATCAAAGTTAAATATGCTAGACACACCCAAACAAAGAGAAAATTCTTAAAGCGACAAGAGAAAAACAACAAGTTGAACCTATAAGGGGAAAACCTATCAGATAAACAATCGGACTTCTCATGGCAAACGATGTTGAGGACAGAGAACCTGGGAAGCAAAGCATTCCCAGTGTGGAGGGACAATTGATGCCAGCCCCAGTTACTAGACCCAGCAAAAATGTCATCATAGTGGAAGGGAGAGAGAAAATCTCCAGGACATAAACAATTGAAAGACTAGCATGTCCGAAAAAACCACTTTCAAAGAATATTGAAGCATTCAAAGAAGACAGAAGAACAGGAGCAACCAACACCCAGGCACCTAGAAGAGAGAAATCAAAAAAAGCATAACGCAGAAGTAGAAAACCTTAAAACATCAAACCGCAGATGGATAATAAGGCAAAGGAAGCAACACAACCTATCAATCAACCTTAAATATTAATGGACATTAATTCCCCCAACTCAAAAGGACAACGACTGGTAGAACGGAGTAGGAAACAGAATCCATCCGATATGCTTCTACAAAGAAAACACATCTTACCTTCAAGGAAGCGTCACACCCCACCTTAAAGTGAAGGTGGAAAAAAATATTCCAGCAAATGGTACCAGAAAGAAAGCAGGTAGTGCTATTTAATATCTGGATAAAACTAGACTTCAAAAGAATAAAGAGACTCAGAAAGACACAGAAGACAAGAGGCCATACATTTTATCAAAGGAACAATTCACACATGAAATTTTACAATTATGAATCATATAGGCCCCAAATTCTGGTGCACCAACTTAAAAGACAAATATCTACAGAACCACAAGTCATGCACTAACCCCAGCACACTATAGTGGGAGACTTCAAACCCCACTGAGTCCTTTGGATAGGTCACACATGACCAAAACATAAACAGGAAGAATCAGAATGAAATACTGATACACCAAATGGGACCTCATAGACCTCGTACGAACATTCCATCCTATACCAGAGAATACACTTCTACTTCAGAGCACCCCACGGAACATTTCTCCAAAATCGACACATCCTGGTACACAAAAAGACCTCTACAAATACAAAAAGATTGAAATTAATATGTCTAGCATCCTGTCCAGACACCCAGTGCAAGGAGCTCAACATCCACACCAGACAAGCCCTCTGCGCCTACCAACTACAGGGGAGACTAAACAACAGACATCTTGAATAATAAATGGGTCAAGAAGAGAGAAAGAAAGACTAAAAGCCTTAAACACATGGAACTGAATGACAATGACAATACAACACAACACAACCTATGGAATATCTTAAAAAGCAGTCCTAAGAGGAAAGTTTATAGCCTGGGGGCCTTACATTAGAAAAACAGAAAGAGACAAAAGTGAATGATCTAACACTACAGTAAAAGGCACTTGAGAGCAACAACAGATGGAACCCTAAACGCAACAGACAGGAAAAAAAAAAAATCAGAGCAGAAATCAATGAAATAATAAAACAAAAGAAAACCCAAATACAAAAAAATCAATGAAGCCAAAAGTTGGTTTCTATGAAAGAATAAACAAGAAGACAGACCTCTAGCCAGTAACCAAAGAAAAAAAGGAACAACTCCAATTCAATACAATCTGTGATGACAAAGGGAAAATATCACAACGGACAAGGACAAGATCAAGAAAATTATATGGGATAATACAAGAACCTATATTCTACCCAGTTTGAAAATCTAGAAGAATGGATGAATAATCTTAAACTTCGGGAATCACCAAAGCTTGGCCAAGAGGAGACCAGCAGCTTAAACAGACCCTAACATATGAAGAAATAGAGGAGGTAGTAGAAGCCTCCCAATAAAAAAAGCCCAAGCCCAGACGGTTTCAATCACTGCAAAATTCTATAAAACATTCCAAAAAGACCTACAACCATTATTTTGAAACTGTTTTAGAGTATACAATCAGAGGGAATTCTCCCAATGCCTTCTACGAAGCCAACATCAATCTATTACCAAAACCAGTCAAAGATCCAACTAAAAAGAAGAATTATAGACCCATCTCCCTCATGAACACAGATGGCCAAAATTCTAAACAAAATACGGCAAATCGCATAGAGGACCCACATCAAGAAGATCATCCTCATGACCAAGTTGATCATACCAGAGATGCAGGATGGGTCAACGTACGTAAATCAAAAAACAACATAAAGCACATAAAATGGAATCAAAAGACAAAAATTTCATAATCATCTCAATAGATAGAAAAAGCCTTTGACAAAATCAGCATCCCTTCATGATGCTTAAAGTTCCTAGAGGGAATTGGGATTGGAGGGATCATTCCTCAATGTATCAAAGCCATATACAGGAAACCCACGCCAATATCAGCCGAAATGGGGAAATGACAGAAAACATTCCTTTAAAGGTAGGAACCTGGCAAGGCTGCCCCTTGTCCACTCCTCTTCAATATCATCACCACTCCTCTTCAACATAGTGCTAAACACTTGCTAGAGCAATAAGGCAAGAAAGGAATATTAAAGGAAGTAACTAATTGGAAAGAGGAAGTTAAACTATCCCTTTCCCTTTTTGCTGATGATATATTGTTTACTTAAGGGATTCTAAAATTCCACCAGAGAACTCCTAAAAACAATTAAAAGCTTCAGTAAAGTGGCAGATAAAAATTAACCTGTAGAAAATCAATGGCCTTTTGTACACCAAGAACAAGCAACGGGAGAAAGAATTCAAAGAGAGGAACCGTCCCTCACAATAGCCTCAAAACAATAAGATACCAGAAACAAACCTAACCAAGATACCAAAGACCTCTACAACAAAAATTTAAACCTTAAAGAAAGAAATTGAAGAAGACCTCAGAAGATGGAAAAACCTCCAATGCTCATGGATTGGGAAATTAACATTGTAAAAATGTCATTTTACCAACTCTTGTATAGATTAATGCAGCCCAATCAAAACAAAATCCCCAAGAGTTTCTTCTCAAGCTTGGAAAACAAACATGTTTAAATTCATATTGGAAAACAAAAGACCCAGAATAGCTAAATCATCTGAATGAAAAGAGCTACACAGAGGGAATCTCTATACAGATTTTAAACTATACTACAGGGCTAGAGTCATAAAATATCGTGGTACTGGCACAAAAACAGACCTGTTTTGACCAATGGAAAAAAAACCGAAGATCCAAATCTGAGGCCATACAATTTCAGCCAGCCCATATTTGACAAGAGGGCCCAAGAGCACCACAATGGAGAAAAGACAGCAATCTTCACAAGTGGTGTTGGCAAAACTGGAATCACCACTTGTAGAAGAATGAAAATTAAACCCCCTACCCTCTCACCCTGTACAAAAGTCACTCCAGATGGGATTAACAGAAACCTCAACGTGAAACCCCCAACTCTGAGTGTATAGAAGAAAAATTGGCAGCAACTTACAATACATAGGCGTAGAAAAGGCTTCCTAAATCAACAGCAGCTGCACAAGAAGTAAAATCGACAATTGACAAATGGGGACCGGCATTAAACTCAAAAGCGGCTGTACATCAAAAAAACAATCAAGGAAGTGAAGAGAAATCCCCAGAATGGGAGGAAACATTAACTAGTGTTACATCTGACAAAGCATGATTTCCAGAATATATGAAACTACCTCAAAAACAAAGAAAAGAAGAAAACAAACGACCCGCTCAATGATGGAGCAAAGAACTGAACAGAGACTAGCACAAACGAGGAATAGAGATTCTGAGAAAACAACCTCAAGAACATGCTGCTCAACAATCACTAATCATTAAGGAATGCAAATAAAAAACCCTTTAAGATATCATCCTTACCCACTCAGATGGGCTATGATCAAGAAAACAAATGATACACAAGTGCTTGGAGAGGTCTATGGGAAAGGGAACACTCATCCACGGCTGTGGGAATTGTAAACTGATACAGCCACTATGGAAAGCAAGTGGTGTGAGAACCTTGGAAGACTGGCAAGAAACCTTCCACACCGGACCCAGCCATACCACCCTGGGTATGTTACCCCAAGCACTTTACACAACACAAGAATCTGCATCGGCCATTTATATGCAGCATTCTTCTTAACAATAGCAAGGAGCTTGGACCAACTACAAGTGCCCTCACCACGAGAGTGGATAGAGAAAATGTGGTAAATCTAGACAAAGGGAGTTCTATGCAGTGCATGTAAAGAAAGACGACATCACGAGATTTGCAGGTAAATGATTGGTGGAGCATAGAGACAGCATGCTGAGTGAAGTAACACAGCTCCCTAGAAAAACAACACGATGCATGGTATCACCTCATTCTGTGGATGCTAGTGCCAATTTTTACCCAGTTGTAAGTATTTTTTGTGTAGGGCCCCCGGAGCTTTTTAAAAAGATTGGGCATAAGGATTTGGAAACAACAACAACGACAAAAATGACTGCAATCAAAGAACTGACTGAAACAGTGAACTTCTGGCAAAACAGTCAACTTCCCCCATGGAAAATATTGAGAAAGACTGAAAGAGATGAAGCAATGTTGGCAGAATGCGTGACCTCTGGTGGGGTGGGGGAATGAAGGGGGACATGGGTCTAGATTTGGTTAAAAAATAATAAATAAAATTTCTGTGAAAAAAAAGAAATAGTTAGACACCGGACTAGGGGGACCCAGTTAAAAAAAAAACCCTGGCTCCCCAAATTGTCTAAGATGCTTCAACCCTACCATCTTGCCCTGATACCACAGCAACATCCCCGCATGATAAAAGACGTGAACCCCCAAACTCTGCAGGTGATAGAAGAAAAAAGTGGCAGCAGACGACAAGACATAGGCGTAGGAAAGACTCTGGGGGACTGGAGAGATAGCCTAGCGGTTTAAGAGCGCCGACTGCTCTTGCAGAGGATCCGGGTTCGATCCCCAGCACCCACATGGCGGCCAAGAACTTTCTGAAACTCCAATTCAGAGAACTCCAGTTCCAGGGGAATCCGACAGCCCTCTTCTGACCATCCTCGGCATTGCACGACACGGGGGGGCACAAACGTGATGCAGACAGGTACATTCATCACATCAGAAATAAAATTAAAAAAAAAAAAAAAATTGAAAATTTAAAAAAAAAAAAAAAAAGGAACAGACTTCCTAAATCAGAGAACAGCTGCGCAAGAATTAAGTAGGACATTGACAATGGGACCAAATATTAAATTCAAAAGCTCTGTACATCAAAAAGAACAATCAAGGAAGTGAAGAGAAATCCACAAGTGGGAGAAAACCTTCACCCAGAACATCTGACAAGCATTGATTCCAGAATATATAAACTACTCAAAAACAAAGAAGAAGGAAAACAATGACCCACGACAATATAATGAGCAAAAGAAGCGATGAATAGAGATTTCACAAGTGAGGGAATAGAGATGGCTAAGAAACATCTTAAGAAGTTTTGGGGCTGAAGAAATAGCCTAGCGGTTAGAGTGCCGACTGCTAGTTGAGAGGATCCTTGGTTCGATCCCCAGCAACCCACGGGGTGGTTGAAAACCGTCTTTACTCCAGTTTCCAGGAGAATCCGACGCCCTCTTCTGACCGCCACCAGCANCTTATTGTTGCTTATAACATCGCCTGACCACTAGAGGACATAAACTTGTGAGCTGCTGTGAGTTATGCCTCCTCCAAGGACAGGGCTAATAGCCGATTAGATTTGGTATATACAGACAAATGGCTACGCTTGCGGTTGCATAGAATCTCCAGGCAGTTGAGACGTAGCTGATACTGACAGAGGAGTCTTGCGTGTGCCTCAAGGAGACCAATAATTTTCTGTATTGCCTTACACTGTGTGTCCTTGAACTGCCTGTGTGCAATTCCGAGAGCCGTTTACAATTAGCAAGTGACTCTCATAACATTTTTCATGCGCACACCAGGTCTTCGAAAACAGGGATTTACTGTGCCTTTCTTCTTGCATATATCAGCAATGCCTGGGTGATGCATGCCTGTTAATCCTAGCACATATCAGCGGGGCCTAGATGATGCTGCTTTTAATCCAGCACTGGGAGGCAGAGGCAGGCGGATCCTGTGAGTTCAAGGCCAGCCTGGTCTACAGAGTGAGTTCCAGGGCAAGCAGGGACTAAAGGGAAGACCCTGTCTCAAAAAGACCAAAAAAAAAAAAAAGAAAAAAAGATAACTCATCTCACTCGCCAATAAGACTCTGGCTAGGATCAAGAAAACAAATGATAACAAGTGCTTGAGAGGCTCATATGGGGAAAGGGAACATCTCATCCACGCTTGTGGGATGTAAACTGTTACAGCCACTATGGAAAGCAGTGTGGTGTAGAACCCTTGGAAGACTGGGAATGACTTGCCACCGCACCCAGCCATACCACTCCTGGGATGTTACCCTCAAGCCCACTTTACTCAAGCAAAGTACTGCAATGGCCATGTTTATTTCAGCATTCTCTAACAATAGCAAAGTAGTCTGGACCAACACAATGACCTCCCACTGAGGACGATGGATGAGAGAAAATGTGGTAAATCAGACAAATGGAGTTCATAGGTGCATGTAAGAAGAAAGATCGACATCACGAATTTGCAGGAAATATATGGACTGGAGCATAGAAGACAGCCTATGCTGAGTGAAGTAACACAGTCCCTAGAAAAACAAACGAATGTGGTATCCACTCATTTGTGGGATGCTAGTGCAAAGTACCTATTGTATGACCAAACTGGAGGCAACATCAATGTGTCTGAAAACAACTGTGCTCTTGATTTTAATTTTCCTTTTGTTTTAATGTTGTATGGAATTTTGTATGTGTATGAATGTACTGTCTGCATGTAGGTTGTGCACCTGTGTCATGCAATGCCTCGGAGGTCAGAAGAGGGTATCGGATTCCCCTGGAACTGGAGTTAAAGACGGTTCTCGGTCACCATGTGGGTGCTGGGGATCGAACCCAGGTCCTCTGCAAGAGCAGGCAGCACTCTTAACCACTAGGCCATCTCTCCAGCCCAACAACTGTGCTCTTATATTGTAGAATCCCTTAAAAAAATAAACAAAGAGGGACTGGAGAGATGGCCTAGCGGTTAAGAGCACCAACGCTCTTGCAGAGGACCCAGGTTCGATCCCCAGCACCCACATGGCGGCTAAGAACCGTCTGTAACTCCAATTCCAGGAGAACTCCAGTTCCAGGGGAATCCGAGACCCTCTTCTGACCTCCGCGGCATTGCACGACACGGGTGCACAGACCTGCATGCAGACAGTACATTCATACACATACAAAGATAGATAATAATAAAAAAAAATTTTTTTAAATAAACAAAGAAAAAAAAAAAACAGACATGTCCTTAAAATGCTTACAAAGAATACAAGAACGAACTCCAAGTACCCAGGGGCCTAGTCAATAAAGAATACAAGAACAAACTGCAAGTACCCAGGGGCCTAGTCAATAAAGTGTTTGCTGCACATGCATGAGGACCTGAATTCAGATTCCAGTACTCACATAAAAAGCTGGGTGGCAGCTATGGTGGCATACCTATAATCTCAGCACTGGGGAAGCTGAGAGATAGGAGGATCCCTGGGGCTTGCTGGCCAGCCAGTCTAACAGAATCAGTAAGTTCCAAGTCCGGTGAGGAAACCTTGACTCAAAAAATAAAGTGATGGGGCTGGAAAGATAGCCTAGCGGTTAAGAGCACTGACTGCTCTTGCAGAGGACCTGGGTTCAATTCCCAGCACCCACATGGCGGCTAGAACCGTCTTTAATTCCAGTTGAGGGGAATCCAACACCCTCTTCTGATCTCCAAGGCATTCCACGACCTGGGTGTACAAACCTACATGCAGACCATACATTCATACACATAAAAAATAAATAAAAATAAAAAAAAAAATAAGTAAAGTGGAACCAGGTAAAGGCACTTGCTACCAAACCTGACATGCCCAATTTTATTCCTAGGACCCACATGGTAGGAGACAGCTGACTCCTGCAAACTGTCCTCTGATCTCCATGCATCCCTCCCCCAAAATAAATTAAAGTTTTGTTTTTTGGGGGGTTTTTTTGTCTTTTCGAGACAGGGTCTCCCCGTAGTCCCAGCTGTCCTGGAACTTACTCTGTAGACCAAGCTGGCCTTGAACTCACAAAGATCTGCCTGCCTCTGCCTCCCAAGTGCTCGGATTAAAGGCGTGCACCACCACGCCCGGCTAAATTAAAGTTTTTTAAAGTAGACAGCAATTGATGAAGACATCCACTGTCAACCTCTGGCTTCTACATACAAATATACCATACACATGCACACACATGCACAAACATACATGCACAAATACACATGTATATATACACAAAAAGAAATGTAAGTTAACTGTCAGAGAAGAATGATACACAGAAGTACGCCTAAAGAAACATTCAGCAGGGCTGGAGAGATGGCCTAGCGGTTAAGAGCACTGACTGTTCTTGCAGAGAACCCGGGTTCAATTCCCAGCACCCACATGGCAGCTTAGAACCGTCTTTGACTCCAGTTCCAGGGGAATCCAACGCCCTCTTCTGACCTCCACGGCATTGCATGACTTGAGTGCACAGACCTGCATGCAGACAGTACATTCATACACATAAAATAGATAAAATTTTTAAAAAAGGAAGTAAAGAGAGTAACCATTAAAAAAAAAATTCAGCAGCATGTAATAAACAGGAGAATCCTCAAGATAGCAGAAACTGGTAAGGACTACACTAAACAGAGGCCCTGATGACATCCACTGCAGACAGATGAGTCCAAGTAACTTGCTCCTATTTATAGAAAATCTCTTCTGAAACTGCTGGCTACCCTGTACCACTCAGAGCTGTTGCTATGGAAACAAGGCATCCACTGCTGGAGCAAAGGTGCTCTAAGAAGCCTCAGCAATAGTAACAATGCAACCCATTTTCCAGGAGGATGACCAACAGTCACAGAGGCTACAGGACTCTCCCTGCTGTACACACACACACACACACACACACACACACACACACACACACAAGCATCGTGCTTCCCTCCATCCTATAATACACTGGGCTTTTAGGCCTGGCAGCACTGGTCATAGTCCCAATTGCACCCATCAGAGAAAAAATCATTCATGTACACACTGATTCCTCTGTAGCCCATTCAGAAATCCAGAGTACAAAGAGGCTTTATTTACAGAATGGCTTTCTTCCAAGTTTGTGAACCAAAAGAATGTCAGGAGCAAGGGAGTAATTCTCACCTTATTTCCTTAAATGCTCTGTTCCACATAAGTTACTTTTATTTATGATTTCTGCATACCATATCTACTGAAAAAATGTGAACCAAAGAGCTCATTTTTTTGTCTTTAGAACACAACCCAAATGAGTCAGGGGCACACACTCAGCAGTGCCCAACAAGACTAAATATTTACATTTAAAGCTTTGCTTATGCTCTTCATGGTGGTACATGCCTTTAATCCCAGCACTCAGGAGACAGAGGCAGGCGGATCTCTGTGAGTTCAAGGTGAGCCTGGACTACATAGCAAGTTGCAGGCCAATTGGGGCTACAAGGAGACTCTGTCTCAAAAAGACAAAGGAAAGAAAGAGAAAGAAAGAAAAAAAAGAGAAAGAAAAAGAGAAGGAAAGAGAAAGAGAAAGAGAAAGAGAAAGAGAAAGAGAAAGAGAAAGAGAAGAGGAAGAGGAAGAAAGAATGAAAGAAAGGAAGGAAGGAAGGAAGGAAGGAAGGAAGGAAGGAAGGAAGGAAGAAAGAAAGAAAGAAAGAAAGAAAGAAAGAAAGAAAGAAAGAAAGAAAGAAAGAAAGAAAGAAAGAAAGAAAGAAAGAAAGAAAGAAAGAAAAAAGTTCTGCTTATATCTGTTATGGCCCACAGCTCAAAACACACTAGCCATGAAACAAGTGGGCATGATGAATACATTTGCAAACAGCTTCCAGCTTCCCTTGATGGAATGTAACCCTCAAGGGTAAGGGCATTCAAAGCAGCCAGTCCAAATGGCAAAAGAGAAGGAAACATTTAAGCAAAAGCCTCAGCTGCTTTTGCTGAATACAAAGTACAGAAATCCTATCCTTTGGGAAATGGGGCACACTGAAAGGAACAACTTGTCCAAGTTGAACAAAGAAAGACTTCCAATAGCCAAGACCAACAGTTACCAAGTCAGGTTACTTACTTCATTCTAATTCTTTGTATCTTACTATTACTTCTAATTTTGGTCACTGAGCCACTCTCATCTGTTATGGGTGTTATTCAGGAGCGAACATCCTTTCGTGGCAACATCTGGATGTCCCTTATTTGGTAAGCATGTCCTTGGGGCTTCATCTGAAGGTGCCCTTTGCTACTTCACTTACTCCTTCTGGATCTCAGTGGCTCCTGTACTTTTAGTACTATGGGCGTACAGTGGATGTGGGCTTACAGTGGACACAAGGGTAGAGTGGACACACAGCTCTCTTTTCATCCTTGGGTTCCTCTCTCCGTTGTTGCTCCACTGTGCTGGGAGAGACCAACCCAGTGAATGAGGCTATGGTCACTGTCACTGTTTGGATTCCATTGTGTATCAATTCACATCTCAGGATCTACAGCAAGAAAAAATGGTTCCTAAATCTGCTCGTAAGCATTTGACATTGTTTCAAAAGACAATTTGGGGCTAGAGTTTAGCTCAGTGGTACAGACTTGTCTACCACGTTTGAGGCTGTGGGTATCATACCCAGCATTACAAAAATAAAGAATGGCCAAGAGTGGCACATGCCTTTAATCATGGCACTCAAGAGGCAGAGGCAGGAGGATCTCCGGGAGTTCAAGGCCAGCCTGGTCTACACAGTGAGTTCCAAATCGGCTGGGGCTATAGGGAGACCCTGTCTCAAAAAGATTAAAAGAAGGGAGGGAGGGAGGGAAGGAGGGATGGAAGGAGGGAGGGAGGGAAGGAAAGGAGGAAGGGGAGGGAGGGAAGGAGGAAGGAGAATGAGAAAGAAGGAAGAGAGGGAGGGAGGGGCTAGAGAGAGAGATCAGCAGGTGAAGGCACATGCCCCATGCCTGACAATCTAGAGTTTGATTTCTGGAACTCACATAGTGGATGGAGAAAACCAATTCCCACTAGTTGTCCTCTGACAATAATTGAGGAAGACATCCAATGTCAACCTCTGGCTTCTACATACAAATATACCACCACCACCCCCCCACACACATGCACACACATGCCTGTGCACCCTCACATAAAACTCACAAACATGTACATACATACACAAAAAGAAAAATAGGCAACTGTTGGACACACATACACAATTAATTAATTAAAGCTAAAACATGAAACAAAAAGAAAGGAAAACAGGAAGGAGGGAAACAAGGATTTGGTATGGGGAGTAGATGTGTCATACCAAGAAAAGGAAAAACTAGATCCATGATTAGGCAGGCCACAGAATGTACTGCTTTTTTTTTTTTTGGTCTTTTTTTAGGACAGGGTCTCCCTGTAGCCCCAGCTGTCCTAGAACTCTCTATGTAGACCAAGCTGGCCTTGAATTCACAGAGCTCCACCTACCTCTGGTTCCTGAGTGCTAGGATTAAAGGTGTGCGCCACCACGCCTGGCTTTAGAATGTACTTTGGAGCTATCTCATCTATAACATATGGAAAATAACATCTGTGTGCTCTAATTCATACTTTGGTGAAACTCTAAATATATATAGTGATATTTGAAAATGTAAAATAAACATTTATATTGCAATAAAAAATAGCATTATAGATCCAGATGGACAAGCAACTAAAAAAAATGTATGATCTGAAAGTGACTTAAAATGTGATTTTACCGCTGGGTGTGGTAGCGCATGCCTTTAATCCTAGCACTTGGAAGGCAGAGGCAGGTCGATCTTTGTGAGTTCAAGACCAGCATGGTCTACATAGCAAGTTCCAGGAGAGCTGGAGCTACAGGGAGACCCTGTCTCAAAATGACCAAAAAAAAAAAAAATAGTGTTTTGTGCCACACATGGTGTGGGCTGCCTTTAATCCTGGCTACGTCGAGGGAGGTGAGATAGGCAGATGCTCTGTGAATTCCAAAGGCCAGGCCTGCCTACAATGTGAGATTTAGGCCAGCTGGTGCTACAGGGAACCCTGTCTCCAAAAACAAGACAAAAGGATACAATGTTGTGCTTTGTTCTTGACACCATAAACCATTCAAAAAGACTACTAGGCCATTAGCCACAGCACATGTGTATATGTGCAAAGTGGCACATTAGACATTAGCCTTTGACAGTATGTATGGAGTACTGGCCATTAGCCTTATGAGTGGGTGCTTGTGAGAAAGACTGAACACTTGGAGGTTCTGATCTTTAGAGATTCCAGGTGATAAATGGAGCCATCTTTTTTTTTTTTTTTTTTTTTTTTGTCTTTTCGACGCAGGGTCTCCCTATAGCCCTAAGCCGTTCCCGGAACATCTCATTCTGTAGACCAGGCTGGCCGTTGAACTCACAGTAGATCCACCGCCTCTGCCTCCCAAGTGCAGGTTAAAAAGGCATGCGCCACCACAGCCCAGCAAATCGATCATCTTTTTTTTTGTTTTAATTTTTGTTGCGTGTATGAATGTACTGTCTGCATGCAGGTCTGTGCATCTGTGTCGTGCAATGCCGCGGAGGTCAGAAAAGGGTCTCGGATTCCCCTGGAACTGGAGTTCTCCTGGAATTGGAGTTACAGACAGTTCTCAGCCGCCATGTGGGTCTAAATCAGCATCTTATGGACAGGTTTCAGTACCACTTGCTAGTCCTAAATTTCCCAGAACTCTAAAATTAAGAATGTACTATCTGCTGGGTGTGGGAGCACACTCCTATAATCCCAACACTTGGTAGGTAGAAGCAAGAGGATCATATCAGTAGCTCAAGGCCAGCCTCCACAATATAAAGCCCTCTCAAAAGACCAAAATGGGAGCTGGAGAGATGGTTCAGCAGTTAAGAGTCCTTGCTACTTTTTTGGAGGACCTGAGTTCAGTTCCTAGCACCTACACAAGGTAGGTCATGACCACCTGTAACTCCAATTGCAGGGGATCTTCTGACTTCTACTGGCATCAGCACACATATGCACATACATACACACCACACATAAATAAAAATAATTTTTTTGGTCTTTTTGAGACAGGGTCACCCAGTAGCTAGCCCCAGCTACCCTGGAACTGGATATGCAGACCAGGCTGGCCTTGAATTTACAGAGATCACCCCTGCTTGCTGGAATTAAGGGAATGACAGTTGGGCAGGGGAGTGACCAGTGGGCCAGAGGAATGATGGGGAGGGGGTGGCTTTCATTGCAGTGAGGCATGGGTATGATGGGCTATGGGGTAAGTGGCCCAAAATGGTGACCATAGTGAGGAGACTTTAGTGGCCCTTAGACCCTAAGGGTCTGGTCCAGGGCACGAGGAGGGTGGGGAGTTGTAAGCAGGAGATGACCTTCAAGTTTCAGAGGACTTAAAACATGACTCCAGTAAGATGTCTCATCGCTCTTTCCCCCTAACTATGGGGGAAGATGTGAAAACAGCAAACACCAAAAAAGCCAACCAGATCCTTGATCATGAAAAAGAAAACATTCAATCCATATGTCTCCTTGAGCAAAAGCAAAACATGGTTTTCTCCAATACTGATGTCTGTCTAATGAGAAATTCAAATCAGCAAATAATTATTGCCTCTACTTGCTGTACAGAAGTCAAAATGCTTTAAACTCAAGTATAATCATGTGGACAGAGTAGTAGAGACAGGAAAATAGTAAGAAACAGTGTAATTGAAAATTTGACCTCTCTAGTGAGCCTGGAACTGTGGTCTCCTCCTGTGAACCTGGAGCTCTGGTTATTTCCCATGAGCCTTGAGCTATGGTCCCCTCCTGTGAACCTGTAGCTGTGGTCCCCAAACATTAACCATGATTCCACATCCCTCTGGTGGTGGGTGGATAGTGGAGCAGACTGGAGGAGGATGGAGGACCTCTCAATGTGGGGCAGCAGTTTCAGCCTTCTCTGAGTGGCTGCACTCCCCATGACCCCTACCCCTGAGGTCCCAAGTTGTGCATGACAGTGGCTTTGCCTCTGTGTTGGGCTTATGCTAGGTCAGGGGAGGTTTTGTTATTTGCAGATTCAGTCTTGAGATGACTGACTCTCTAGGATGGACTTCCTGCCTCCTCTGATGGCAGCTATGGTCTTGACTCCACTCGTGGTCCTTGGTACCAGGCCTTAGGTTAGACTTTTCCCATTTCCCAGGCACCGTGGTTTTCCATCATTTTTTCTAGTATTCTTCTACAGTGCTAGTGTACCTTTACCTGTGCTCCACAGAAAATGTAAAACATCTAATTGACCTTCAAGAGATAATTTATTGTCTAGAAAGTTAAATATAAGAAATAAGGGTTACAAAAATGGCTTGGCGGTTAAGAGTATTGGCTATTCTCGAAGAAGACCCAGGTTTGGTTCCCAGCACTCACATGGTGGCTAGTAACTATTAACTCCAATTCTAAGGACTCTTCTGACCTCTGTGGGCATTGCATGACATGAGTACACTTACATACAGGCAAGCAATATATTTATAAACATAAAATAAAAATAGACTTTAAAGCCAGGTGTGGTGGTGCACACCTTTAATCCCAGCACTCAAAAAAAAGAAAAAAGAAAAATACTTAAAAATACCAGTGCAAAGGGTGGCATTATTTTGCCTTTTTTTGAGACAGGGTCTCCCTGTAGTCCCAGCTGTCCTGGAACTCACTTTGTAGACCAGGCTGGCCTTGAACTCACAAAGATCTGCCTGCCTCTGCCTCCCAAGTGCTAGGATTAAAGGCATGTGCCACCACGCCCAGTTATTTTTGTAAATCTCTTCAAGGTCTGGCTTAGTAAGAAAACCACCAGCTGCTCCAACTGGCTTGTGAATTCCAATCACCTTGGTGTCAGGATCACTGAGCTTCTCTGCAGCCCCACAGTACGTTAAAAAAGGAAAACAAGGCTGAGCATGGGGCCCAAGTCTTTAATCCCAGCACTCAGGAGGCAGAGGCAGGCAGATCTCTGTGAGTTCAAAGGCCAGCCTGGTCTACATACCAAGTTCCAGGACAGCTGGGGCTATAAGGAGACCCTGTATCAAAAAAGACCAAAGGGGAGGAAAAAATTAGTTCAAGTATGACAAGGAGATAAGAGTTAGTAATTGAGTTTGAGTTGCAGTGAAGGCCTCAGTTTACCTATTCTCCTGTTTTATATTTATTTATTTTGGTGTTATGTGATGTATTTGGCATATGCATATGTGTGTACACATGGCCGCACCTGTGCATACCCACAAAGGTCAAAAGAGGACTTCTGTTCTAGCATGCTCTGCCTCATTCTTTTTTTTTTTTTTTTGGTCTTTGAGACAGGGTCTCCCTGTAGCCCCAGCTGGCCTGGAACTTGCTCTGTAGACCAGGCTGGCCTTGAATTCACAAAGATCCTCCTGCCTCTGCCTCCCAAGTACTAGGATTAAAAGCATGCGCCACCAACCCCAGCTTGCCTCATTCTTTTGAGACAGGGTCTCTAACTGAACCTGAAGCTGGGCTGAGAGGCTGCAAGCGCCAGCCAACTTCATACCATTTCCACCCTTCAGGGCACTGGGTTTACAATCGCACATGTGGCCATACTCCACTTTTCGATGGGTGTACGGAATTTTAACTTAGGTCCTCATGATTTCACAGTGTCTTCTCCTGCTTTTACAAAAGATAGCATTTGGATCATCAAATCTTGTTAGAAGAAATATTTGCAGAAGAAATGTCTCCATTTAACGGGAAGCTGTTACATGAATGGTATTATTTTGCCTAATATCCATATTCTAGGCATCAGAATAATACCCAAAGAAGAATCTAGAATCTGTTCAGAGTCCACATACAACAGGTAAGTAGAATCCTAGTGGAAGTAAAATCATGGAGGAGCATGCCAGTAATCGCAGATACAGGCAGAAGAAGCAGGAATTCAAGGTCTCCAAGGCTATACAGGGAGTTTGAGGCCAGCCTGGGCTACATGAGACCCTGCCTCAAAAACTAATTAGAGATGGGTGTGGAGGCACACGCCTTTAATCCCAGCACTCTGGAGGCAGCAGCAGGCAGATGTCTGTGAGTTCAAGGCCAGCCGGGTCTACACAGTGAGCTCCAGGCCAGCTGGGACTAAAGGGAGACCCTGTGTCAAAAAGACAAAAGAGACAAAAAAAAATAATAATAATAATAACAACAACAATTAGAGACATGGCTCAGCCATTAAAATTATTTGTGGGATGGAGAGATGGTTCAGCAGTTTCAAGAGCAGTTTCAAGAGCACTGACTGCTCTTGCAGAAGATGGGGGTTCGATTCCAAGCACCCACATGGTGGCTAAGAACCATCTTAGGCCAGGCATGGTGGCACACACCTTTAATCCTAGCAATCAGGAGGCAGAGGCAGGCAGATCTCTGTGAGTTCAAGGCAGGCCTGGTCTACACAGCAAGCTCCAGGCCAGCTATGACTAAAGGAAGACCCTGTCTCAAAAAAATAAAATAGCCAGGAATGGTTGCGCCCGCCTTTAATCCTAGCACTCGGGAGGCAGAGGCAGGCGGATCTTTTTGAGTTCAAGGCCAGCCTGGTCTACAAAGTCAATTCCAGGACAGCTGGAGCTACAGGGAGACCCTGTCTCGAAAAAGACAAAAAAAATAAAATAATAAAAAGTATTTGCTACTCTTCCAGAAGACCTGAGTTCAGTACCTAGCATCCATGGTAGAAGGCTTATAACCATCTAGAACTATAGTCCCAGGAGATCCAACACTCTCTTCTGCTCTCCACGGGTACCCACATGAATGAGTACATAAACACACACACACACACACACACACACACACACACACACACACACACACAGAGGCCAGGTGTGGTAGCATATGCCTTTAATCCCAGAACTCAGAAGGCAGAGATCTCTGTGAGATCAGGACCAGCTTAGTCCATGTAGTAACTTCTAGACCAGCTGGAGCTATAGGGAGATCCTGTCTCAAAAAGACCAAACAAACAAACAAACAAACAGCAAACAGCAAAAGGAGAAAAGAAATGAGAGTTCTGGCGCATGTGTTCTAATACTATAAAGAGACAAGTTTCCTATGTAATTGAAAGTTTTAATAAAGGCTACTACAAAATACCAAACTGAAAAAGACTAGGAAAGCAAGATCTCTGTTTTTGCAAAACTAATCTCCTCCCAAAGGAGATCTGGGAGTCCAAATCAGAACAAAGGAAATTTTATAGCTTTATTGCAGACTCCTGAATTAATGGAAATGCTGACAGAATAACCGCAGCTCTGAGCCCACACTGCTCTAAATACTCTATTTCTGTGGCTAAAAGAGAGAAGATTGAAAAAAAAAAAAAAAAAGAGGCCAAGTTCTTAACACAAAGACAGGGTTTCAAATTCCCATCCATTGTTCTAGCATTGCTGAATGGCTTCTTGTGTCAAAGACTTAAGACCAGCGAAAGCTCTGCTCTGTCAGCAGAATTACTGCAATTTTTCTAAGGCACAGCCTCAACCTGAGGATAAAATTTTCCTTACAAAGACTCTAACTACCAGCAACCAGAAGTGAGAGTGACCTGGGGAAGAGCCAGGGCAGTTACAGTAGTGATGAATGGCATTTTCCCCTTTAGGTACAGAGACTCCAGTTTCAACATGTAACTGACTGCCTTTAACACTGAAACAAGGAGAAGGCAAAAGCTATGCTTCACCTTCCTCTGCTGGCTCCTGAAGAGTGCCAATTTATATGGAGATGGTTCAGAAGAAGAATAAACTCCAGTGTTTCTGCCTAGCACACTGATTTCCTAAAACTATTTTCAATAATTATATCACAGACAAGTGGAACTTGTGCTTCAGTGGTCAAAAATAGTCCAATGGCCAGACTTGTTAAGAAAATGAAAGAGAAATAAAGGGTAGTTTAATTTATCATGAGGAGAGCATCTCTGTTATTAGGCGTTGTATACAATCTGAAACATAAAGTCTATATGAATTAAATGAAACAAAATAGTATATGTGCTTTGCTAATACATTCTGTGTTTTTTTTTTAGTTAAATAACATGGAATTTACTTGTAAAATTTGGATACATTAGTTGGGGGTGTATCTACATGTTCTAATGTTTTTTTAACTTTTTTAAGTTAATTTTTATTGAGTGCATTTCATATATTTCTTAATCAAATTTAGACTCATTTCCCCATCCATGCCCCCCCTCATCTGCCCCCCCCCACCAGAGCTCATGGATTCTATCATACAGGTTAAGTCCTGTCTTGTATCTTTTTCTCAGTCTTTTATAACTTTTTTGATGCACAAGTTTACTGTTTTGGTCAGTTCTTTGAATAGTTTTTTTTGTTCCTTTAATTTTGTATTATTCCAAAATATGCAGATATACACTCCACACATAAATCAAAATTACAAATTCTGAAAATAAACTATAGGTTAGTTCAACCAAAGAAAAATACATTAACATTCAAAACAATATGGAAAGGGTTCTAAAGACATTAAATATTAAGAGAAATTATTCAGTAATTCTACTCTTATGAATTTACTGAAATGAATTGAAAGCAGGGACTTGAGCAGCTGAATGGAAAAAAAAAAAATGTGGCAGATCCATATAATGGAGTACTACTTAGCCATAAAGGAAATGAAGTTCTGATACAGTGTATTAATCACTTTTGTTGCTGTGCTAAACACCAAGACCAAGAGCAACTTATAGAAGGAAGAATTTATTTGGGTTTATAGTTCCGGAGGAACAGTCCATAAAGACCCAGAAGGCATGGCAGCAAGTGGCCAGATCAGGAAGCTGAGATCACATCTCAGCTCTACAGAGGAGGACAAAGTGAAGTGGAAATGGGGTGAGGCTAAAAGCCTGCCCCCCGAGACATACTTCCTCCACCAAGGCTCTGCGTCCTAAAGTTCCATACCCTCCCCAAACAACACCACTAACTGGGAACCAAGTGTTCAAATATATGAAACAATGAGAGACATTTCTCATTCAAACCACCATACAAGGTATAATATGGATGAACCCTGAAGACATTATAAGTGAAATAGGTCAGAAACAAAAAGTCAAATATTGCTGAATTCCATTTATATGACACCTAGATCAGGCAAAGATTATCCACAGGAATAAAAGGATATTAGAGGCTCCAGGAGGCTAAGGGAGCTATTTCTTAACAGTTACAGGTCTTCTGTTCAGGATGAATAAAATACAAAAATCGAAAAAGTAACAGTTGCACAGCACAGAAGATATAATTAGTAACCATGCACATTATGTTAACCTCGTCTTATGCAATTTATTTAAAAAATAATGTACTTGCACTGGGCATTGTGGCTCACACCTTTAATCCCAGAACCCAGGAGGCAGAAGCAGGAGGATCTTTGTAAGTTCAAAGCCAGCCTGGTCCAGAGAGCTCAGGCTATAGGGAGACCCTGTCTCAAAAAGACCAAAATAAATAAATAATGTACTATATCAAAAGACACAGGATAATATAAAAATTAGGTTAAATAGAATAATTTCTGGGGTGTCGTTTTAAGACAGGGTCTCTCTGTAGCCCCAGCTGTCCTGGAACTCACTCTGTAGACCAGGATGGCCTTGAACTCACAGATCTGCTTGCCTCTGCCTCCTGAGTGCTAGGATTAAAGCCATGTGCCACCACGCCTGGCAGAATAATTATATTCTATGTGAATTCTATCACAATAAAGCTGGTAAAAAGGCTGGGTGTGGTGGTGCACGCCTTTAATTCCAGCACTCAGTAAATAGAAGCAGGCAGATCTCTGTGAGTTTGAAGCCAGCCTAGTCTATATATGGAGTTCCAGGTAAGTCAGGCCTATATGTTAAGGCCTTGTCTCAAAAACCCCAAAAAAGTTGGGTGTGGTGGCTTTTAATCTCAGCACTTGGGAGGCAGAAGCAGGCAGATCTCTGTGAGATTGAGGCCAGCTTGGTCTACATAACAAGTTCCAGGCCAGCTGGGTATACAGGGAGACCCTAACTCAAAGACAGAGAGAAAGAGAGAGAGAGAGAGAGAGAGAGAGAGAGAGAGAGAGAGAGAGAGAGAGAGAGAGAGANAAATAAACAGGCATCTGAATGAAATTATTTTCAAGAATCAACACTTAATTAGAATTGACCGAAGAAGTTGGGAGGGTGGCGATGGTGCTGGGGATGGGCTGCTAGGAGGAGCAAGAACACCTGGAGAGGCTCCACAGGGCGGCAGGGGTGGAAAGGAGGAAGCCTGTGGGAAAACCAAAGGAACCTAACGAACGCCTGGATACCTGGATGTGAGGATGCCAACTGCCCCTTCCCAATAGGCAGCTACAGCATTAATGCCACTTCATTAATGCCACTTCTTAAGCATGAGTGAGCTCAGCAGAGCATAAGGCGTTTAAAATGTATTAATTCAGGGCTGGAGAGATTAATTCAGGGCTCAGAGGTTAAGAGCATTGGATACTCTTGCAGAAGACTTGGGTTCAATTTCCAGCACCCACATGGTGGCTAAAAACCACCTAAAACTCCATTTCCAGGGGACCCAACACTCTCTTCTGACCTCTGAGGGCAATGACGTCATGGGTACACTTACATATATACAGGCAATACACCCATATACACAAATTTTTAACAAGTATTTAAAGTGGGGAAAGGGGAACACTCATCCACTATTGGTGGGAATGTAAACTCATATAACCACTATGGAAAGCAGTGTGGAGAACCCTTAAAAGACTCAAAATGAGCTTACCACCTGACCCAGCCATACCACTCTTGGGTATATACCCACAAGACTCATCCTACCACAGAGATACATGCATGGCCATGTTTATTGCAGCTCTCTTCATAATAGCGAAGAGCTGGAAGCAACCCAAGTGCCCCTCAATCAATAAGTGTATAGAGAAAATGTGGTACATCTACACAATGGAGCTCTATGCAGCGGTAAAGAAAGATGACATTGCCGGGTGGGCATGGTGGAACACACCTTTAATCCTAGGAGGCAGAGGCAGCTAGATCTTTGTGAGTTCAAGGCCAGCCTGGTCTACAGAGTGAGTTCCAGGACAGCTGGGGCTACAGAGAAACCCTGCCTTGAAAATACCAAAAAAAAAAAAAAAAAGATGACGTCATGAACTTTGCAGGTAAATGGATGGAGCGAGAAGATATTAGGCTAAGTGAAGTAACACAATCCCAGAAAAACAAATGACAAATGGTATTCCTCATCTGTGGATGCTAGCACTAAGTACCTAATAGTAAGGCAAACTGAGCAATGTTAATATTATATCCCTTTTTTTCGGAAAGCAACTGTGCTCTTATAATGTGAATCTCTTAACAGGCTCTAGAATTAACATACCACTTATTTTCAGACTTGGTATATGAGTGGAGGAGGATATGTTTGCATATTTTAGAGTAATATACATTTAAAAGGGAAAAATGCTTTCAATGCATTTTTTAAGAAAAAGGGAAAATGTGAATCCTGAAATATGATTTGGAAATAAGTTTATTTTCAGACAACATAATTTTAGTATAGGTGTGACATATATATGCATATGCAAATGATGGAACAATACAAATTGGAAGCAAGAACAGCAACAAAAGAACCAGGACAAAGAACTGACTGAAACAGTAAAGTTCTCCCAAAACAATAATCTTCTTCTTTGAGAAACTTTAAAAAGACTCAGAAAAAAGATACAAGGCAGGTATGGCAGAATGCATGAACTCGGGTGGGGCGGGGGTATGGAAAGGGAAATGATTCTAAATTGGACTGAGAAATTAAGTATGAAAGGCCCAAAACTTCAATAGAAATATGTTAAAAAATATGAAAAAAAAAGTATTTAAAGAACTGTGCATGGTGGCACACGCCTTTAATCCCAGCACTCAGTAGTCAGAGGCAGGTGGATCTCTGTGAGTTCAAGGCCAGCCTGACTACACAGTAAGTTCCAGGCCAGCTGGGGCTACAGGGAGACCCTGTCTCCAAAAAAAAAAATAACGAAGGCTGAGCATGGTGGTGCAAGCCTTTAGTACCAGCACTCGGGAGGCAAAGGCAGGCAGATCTCTGTTGAGTTCAAAGCCAGCCTGGTCTACAAAGTTAGTTCCAGAACACCTGGGGCAGCAAGGAGACCCTGTCTCAAAAAGACAAAAATAAAAAAATAAATAAAAAATTTTTTTAAAGACAAAAAAATTTTTTTACAAATAAATAAAATGTATTGATTTTCATGGTTGGAGAGATGGCTCAGTGGTTCAGTGCTCCAGCTGCCCTTGCAGAAGACCTGGGTTCAGTTCCTAGTACCCACATGGTGGCTAACAACCATCCTTAGCTCCAGTTCCAAGGGATCTGATGCCCTCTTCTGGCCTCCAAGTACACTATACATATGGTTGCATTTCCATGCAGGGAAAAAACTCGTAAGTCAAAAAAATTAAAATATATTAATTCTCATCCTCATCATCTGTGCCTTATCTCCATGGCACTGAGAAAAGTGGTTTGTCCCATGTCACACAGACAAGTAACAGCACAGCCAAGGTTCAAGTTCTTGTCCCAGGTCACACAGACAAATAACAGCACAGCCAAAGTTCAAGTCAGAGCTCAACTGTTTTCCCCTGACCAGGCTACCATTCAATGCTGTATTAGTAGCAAGGCTGAATTACCCTAATTCTTTAGAATTTAAATGAAATGTTCAGTATTTCTTGGTGCATAGAGGAAAGATAACTATTTAGATTTCTTGTAGGCTGTCTAAAAATGAGTGATTTTATAGGACAAATGGCAGAGTTCCAAATAGGCAACAGGTGTGTCTCTGGGAAAAAAAACAAAAACAGAAAAACACTATCAAGGTAGGCTGAGTATGGTAGCTTTCACCTGTAATCTTAGCACATGAGAAGATGGGGCAGGAAGCCTGAGATCAAGGTCAACATGAGCTACATAGTGAGTTCAAAGCCAGCCTGGGCTACAAAGCAAGATCCTGTCTCAAAACACACAGACACATAAATACATATACACACACACACACAATATCAAGGCTCATGTGCAATAAAAAAAAATGCATCATAGTGGTAAGATTAAATCCTAGACAGGGTCTGGAGAGATGGCCTAGCAGTTAAGAGCACCAACTGCTCTTGCAGAGGACACTGGTTTGATTCCCAGCACCCACATGGTGGCTAAGAACCATCTTTAACTCCAGTTCCAGGGGAATCCGACACCCTCTTCTGACCTCTGCGGCATTGCATGACATGGGTGCACAAACCTACAGGCAGACAGTACACTCATACACATAAAAAAAATAGGGGCTGGAGAGATGGATCAGAGGTTAACAGCACAGACTGCTCTTGCAGAGGACCTGGGTTCAATTCCCAGCACCCACATGGTGGCTAAGAGCTGTCTGGAACTTGCTCTGTAGACCAGGCTGGCCTTGAACTCACAAAGATTCGCCTGCCTCTGCCTCCCAAGTGCTAGGATTAAAGGCGTGCGCCACCACGCCTGGCCCTGGCACTTAATTTTAAAGAGCCTCTTGCAGGAATAAAAGAAAGTTAAAATGAAGTTCATATGAAAAAGACCTGGGGCAGCATTGCAAAGTGTGGCCTACAGATATGTTTTGTTTGGCTTTTGCAGTGCTTGTGAAAAAACACCAAGCCAACATTTAAGAACTGTGAAGGGTGCATAAAACTCTAGATTTGGGGATTCTCTTAAAAACCTGATAGATCGGGCTGGAGAGATGGCCTAGCAGTTAGGAGCGCCGACGCTCTTGCAGAGGACCCAGGTTCCATCCCCAGTACCCACATGGCAGCCGAGAGTCGTCTGAAACTCCAAGTCCAGGAGAACTCCAGTTCCAGGGGAATCTGACACCCTCTTCTGACCTCCGCGGCATTGCACGACACGGGTGCACAAACTTGCATGCAGACAGTACATTCATACACATACAGAAATAAATAAAATTAATTAAAAAAACCCTGATAGATCTAGCAATTCCAGGTCTGCATTCAGACCTGACAACAACTGGGCTAGAATCAACATGTGGCTGCCCACTTGGGACAGTGTGTTTACTCTCCAGAAGAAGGGCAGAGACTGCACAGTCTCCAGCTTCAGCGAGAGCATGCTTGCAACTCCATCTGGAGGTTGCAGGTGACTCACAATCAACCAAAGCTATCTGGGAGATGTGGCTGCCAAAACAGTCTACCAGGCCCAGGTAAGGGAAGGACAGTGTCTTAACCAGCACCACTGAAACATTTCAAGAAGTGCAGACTCTTTAAGGAATCTAGAAAAATCACTGAGTCTTCTCTCCAGAAATGTCTATCCATATAAAATTTTACAGTTAATTTCAGGGTGCTGACAGACCCCCTTAGGTGGTCTATGGTAGAACGCAGTCCTCTGAGCAGAGCAGCCTCCATCTTTATGAGACAGATGTGGCTGTTTCCAAGAGTCCATCACAATTGGCTTGGTAACTACTGACATTCCCTCAGGGGGGGGGGGGCATAGACCGTCACTTGAGATTCTAGCTGTTCTTCCTAGCCATGTGTATGCAATTCTGCCCCAACTGCATATGGCCTTGGGGCTCTCAAGGAGATGCTGGAGTATATAGGCTGGGGGAGGTCAACTGAGGGGGCTCCATCTATGGGGCCATGGGGAAGCCATCATCCCCTGTGGATGAAGACTTTCCTTCCAGTGGGGCTGCTTTGGGGTCACCATACTCCCATGATTAACCCCTCACCCATGCTCTGTAAATACAATAAACTTATTGGTTCTGCAGGGTGAACTCTGATGGAATCATACTTTGGTGACCTTATGAGGAGACAGATGTTTACATCTTCCCAGGAAAGGCTTCTCACAACATCTAGAATAAGGAGCTAGTGTTCCTCTGCAGGTTCACATAGTGTCTACCCTGAGAATCACATTCTAAGGGGGATGCTGACCAACTGCTATCCAGAGTAAAGAAGCAGGGTGGTGAAAGCTCTGGAAATCACATCACAGAGTTAAGGAAACTCAGGATGGCTATGTTAGGAAAGGAACACAATAACTAATAACTTTCAGAAGCTATAATAAGGAGAAAGGGTTAGACTTACCACAGCACAGCTGGCACAACTAAGGTCCAGGAGGGTTACAAGGTCATTTTACTATTTTAGTTCAATCTAAGAGAGAAGTTTCTTTTTTATTTTTTTGCTTTTATCTTTATTTTATGTATATGTGTGAATTGTATGCATGTATGCAAGTGCACCCATGTCATGCAATGTCACAGAGGACAAAAGAGGGCATCCAATCCCCTGGAACTGGAGTTATAGATGGTTGTTAGCTGCCACGTGGGTGCTGAGATTCAAATCTGGGTCTCCTACAAGAACACCCAGTGCTCTTAAAAGCTGAGCCATCTCTCCAGCCCAGAGAGAAGCTTCTTATAATTAAAGTTGAACCAAACTGGAATAGTCTGTCCTATGGACCAATAAAGCAGCAGATCCCCATCACATACACATGTAAGCTTCTGCAGAACTAAGAACTGTCAGAGAAGCTATAGAAGGAATTCTATCTAAGAGCTTTCACTACAATTGTCTAAAGCTTCTTCTAAATCCAAGTTTGGTAAGCAGAGCTAGAGATAGTGATAATAATTCCCTTCCCATCCTGAACCTTAGTCATGCCCTGATCAAAGAAACAGCCACACAATAGCCAAGCTGCACACAAGAGACAGAAATCCTACAGCTGACTCTGCCTCAGTGATTCTCAGTGAGCCACTAGGAACTGGTCAAAGTTCAGCCCTCTTGAATTTTAATGCCACCTTTTTCCTCCTCTAACCTGCTCTTTTATTCACCTCTCTTTCTACCTACTTTCATGATATCTGTTTTAATTCTTGGGAAGCTGTGTAAAATTCAGAGTATACCTGGGCATGGTGGCACATTCCTTTAATCCCAGCACTCGGGAGGCAGAGGCAGGTGGATCTCTGTGAGTTCAAGGCTAGCCTGGTCTACATAGAGAGTTCCAGAACAGCTAAGGCTGCAGGGAGACCCTGTCTCAAAAAGACACAAAAAAAAAAAAAAAAAAAAAAAAAAAAAAAAAAAAAGAAAAAAAATCAGAGTATATCAGATCATGTATTTGTTAAACTGACTCACTTTATCCACAGATTTTCAACATGTGGGTATTTAATTAAAGCTTTGGACTGATGATTTCAGCAGATAAAAATGAGGAGGACTCAGGGCCATGTGAACATCATAAGAGCATCACAGTCTGTTAAGGAGGTCACAGACCAGACTGGTTCATGTGGGCCCACACATGAGGTGGTCAACAACCAGTCTCTCCAGAATGTTTTGCAGAGGGCTAATCAAGCAGCTGGTATTCCAGAAACTTCAAAGAACTAAAAACTGGCCCCACTGTATCTTTAATTTATAAATCATCCTTTTCCATAAATAATTTTTTGTTTTGTTTTTTGAGACAGGGTCAAACTATGTAGCCCTGGCTGGACTAGAACTTGCTAGCCTCAAACTCATAGAGATCCATCTCCCTCTGCCTCCCTAATGCTAAGATTAAAGTTGTGTGCTATCCTCCCTAGCCCCCCAAATAATTTTTTTTGAGAAAGGGTCTCCCTGTAACCCCAGCAGGCCTGAACTCGCTATGAAGATCAGGTTGGCCTGGATCTCACAGAGAACCACCTGCCTCTGTCACTATGCCCAGCTTTTTCCAAATTTAAAAAAAAAAATTTTTTTTGTCTTTTTGAGACAGGGTCTCCCTGTAGCTCCAGCTGTCCTGGAACTCACTATATAGACCAGGGTGGCCTTGAACTCACAAAGTTCTACCTGCCTCTGCCTCCCAAGTGCTGGAATTAAAGGCATGCACCATCACACCCGGTCCAGATAGTTTTTAAATTTTTTTTTATGTGTATTGAGTGTACTGTCTGCGTGTAGGTTGGTACGCTCGTGTCATGCAATGCCACGGAGGTCAGAAGAGGGTGTCAGATTCCCCTGGAACTGGAGTTAAAGACGTTTCTTAGCTGCCATGTGGGTGCTGAGAATCGAACCCCGGTCCTCTGCAAGATCAGCTGGTGCTCTTAACCGCTGAGCCATCTCTCCAGGCCCCCAAATAGTTTTTTAAAAAGAACTTTTCTTGTGGCTGGGGAGATGACTCAGTTGGTAAAGTGCTTGCTGCACAAGCATGAAGACCTAAGTCTGACTCCTAGCACCCACACAAAAAGAAAAGAAAAAGCCAGGTGTAGAAGCACATCTGTAATCCCCGGACAGGTGGGTGTCTGGGACATGCTAGCCAGCCAACCTAGGTGAATTAGTAAAGTACAGCTCCAGGTTCAATAAGAGACAGTGTCTCAAAAGTAAAGCAGAGTGCCTTAATCCCAGCACTTAGGAGGCAGAAGCAAGTGGGTTTCTGTGAGTTTGAAGCTTCAAGGCCATTCTGGTCTACATGGTGATAAATTCCAGGCCAGGCAGACATATATAGTGAGATCTTGTCTCAAAACAAACAAACAAACAAACAAACAAACAAAAAACTCTCAAAAATCTAAAAGAAATAAAAACAAAAAAGGAGGAGAAAAACACTGATTTCTGGCTTCCACACACATGCACAAACATAATGTACACACTACAACACATACATACACAAGCAAGCATAACAATACAAACACAAAGAACTTTTTCTGCTAAAAATGTCTTAAGAGCTGGTAAGATGGCTGAGCAGGTAAAGGCACTTGCCTTACAAGCCTAAGGATCTCTATTCGATTCCCAGAACCCAGGTAAGGGTGGAAAGAGAGACTGATTCCACAAAGTTGTCCTCTGACTTTCACATGCATGCCATGGAACATGTGTGCCCCCCCATACACACACACACATACGAAAATAATATTATTTTAAAATGTCTTTTGCCAAGCATGGTGGTGCATGTCTTTAATCCCAGCACTCAGGAGTCAGAGGCAGGCAGATCTCTGTTAGTTCAAGGTCAGCCTGGTCTACATAATGAGTTTTAGGCCAGCTAGGGCTACAAGGAAACCCTGTCTCAAAAAGACCAAAAAAAGTCTTTTAAGAGACCATGAAAGCCAGGCATGGTATGCGTACCTGTGATCCTAGCACTTAGGAAGCAGATCACAAGCTCGAGGCTAGCGTGGGCTACCCAAACACCCTATAGCTCAAGAAATAACCACAACAACAACAAAAAAGTAAACAATATGCTATGAATGTGCAGAAAATCTGACCTTATTTACAGAGATTGAAAAGCATGTCTACTTCGGTTGGATGCAACCACAATTAAATCTATGGAAGGAAACCTTCCCTGTTTGCATCCTGCCACTCTCCTCCCAAGTTCTGAAAGCAAACTTTTCCCATGTTCCCGGGAAAAGAGGAAAACACGGCCTCTCGACCTACAAAACTCAGTATTTTGGAACATCCATAATTCTAAAATCTGTGCCAGTCAAATGGAGATTCCCTTCAGCAAGCCACCCGCCAGAATTGAGCTTTCTTCCCTAGGAGCTGACAAGGGCAGGACCCAAGAGCTCTCTGGAAAAAAAAAAAAAGTCTCCACTTCGGCTTGCATTACAAACTGTACAAACTGTTGGAAAAGACAGATGGAGGGGATGACAGGAAAAGCAATTATTTCTCCTGGGCTTCCTCTCTGTCTGGATTCTAAGGAGACGAATACAAAATTCCATCACAGATTGAAATGCTATCTAAACATTCTTGAAAATATGGTCTTGCTCTCTGAAATATGACCCACTCTGCTGCAGCAACCTGCAACCTATTTCCATGTGAAGGTGAGGAGAGCGACATTCTTATAGGCCACCCACTTCTGGGTCTCACTCTCTCATGCTACTATTTTGTCACCCACATATTAAAATGTAACCAAGATGTGTGTCCACACAGCACGGCCGAACAAAAAGTCCTGATGAATCATCTACTTTATTTTCATATTCTTAGAATTTTAAATACCTGAGACTCTCCAATGTATTTTAAGGCTTCTAGTGAGCCATTCTAAATATAGGCTGAGTCACACTAAGCAGTAGTGTTATTCCAAACAGCAGTAACCTGGGCCTATCACAAGTGAATCAAGGGCCGTGGATCCACCTGGGGTAGAGCTACATGCACTTTCCTAGCATACTGGGGACCTGAGTTCTATCCCCCACACTAAAAAGGAAAAAAAAAAAAAAGATATTAAAAGAAAGATGGGGCTGGAGAGATGGTTCAGTGGTTAAGAACACCAAATGCTCTAGCACAGGACCCAGGTTGGTTCCCAGCACCCACACAGAGGCTAAGAAAGCCCTTTAAGCCGGGTGTGATGGCACAAGCCTTTAATCCCAGCACTCAGGAGGTAGAGGCAGGCAGATCTCCATGAGTTCAAGGCCAGCCTGGTCTACAGAGTGAGTTCCAGGACAGCTGGGGCTACAAGGAGACCTTGTCTCAAAAAAAAAAAAAAAAAAGACAGACAGACAGAAAGATTTGCCCCACACAAATCCAGCTTTAAACCTGGAGGAGGAACATTCAAACATGATTAAAAATGAAATTCTTATCAAGGACAAGAGTTTTAGTTTATTTGCAATAAGAAATCTTAGACACATCAAATATTCAAAACAGGTATACATAGAATATGTGCACTTAAGTGTAAACATGAAAAAAGATAGTTCTTACCTTCAAGAAGCCTACAAACTAGCCAGGAGGATAAGATATGTTCATAAGTCAAGGGAGACCACAAAAGCCAAAGGGCCAGCAGAGGGTTGGGGAGTGACTGGTAGGAAGGACACACATCTCACTGCATGATGCTGCCAACCCAGTTTCTCCTCCACAGATGGAGAGTAGGCCAGATGAAGGTCACGTTCCTTTTGGCCTGAAAATCTGATTCCTTTGGTGCTATCCAGATGAAGTAGACAAAATATCATTTTTAAAAAGCAATATTTGAGCTGGCCCTTAAATAGGTAAGATTTTAAAATGTAAAAACTGGTAGAAAGGCAAAAAAAAAAAACATTTCAAGCACTGATAATACTGATAGGATCTATAATCTCTACTGAAAAGTCAAGCTTGTATGTGAGCGATTATCTAGATTAAGTTACCTCCAGTGGGCAGACCCACCCTTAGTGTGGGCAGTACCAGTCCATGGGCTAGGGGCCTGGACTGAATAAAAGGAGAAAATGAGGCCGGGCATGGTGGCGCATGCCTTTAATCCTAGCACTTGGGAGGCAGAGGCAGGCGGATCTTTGTGAGTTCAAGGCCAGCCTGGTCTACAGAGTGAGTTCCAGGACAGCTGGGTGCTACAGGGAGACCCTGTCCCTCAAAAAGACAACAAAAAAAAAAAAAAAAAAAAAAGGAGAAAAATGAACTGAACACTACTACTAGCATTTCTCTCTGTGTTTCCTGACTGGACTCAGTGTGACCAGTTGCCTCCTATTCCTGCTGTTGTTCCTTCCCTGTCATGAGGAAATGTAGCCCCTCCAACTGAAAGCCAGGATAAACCTTTCCTTTCTTAAACTGCTTCTTGTCATAGCAATGAGGAAAAAAAAAGTGAAATAATAGAGGCATAAAGAAGTACCTATGCGGGCTGGAGAGATGGCCTAGCGGTTAAGAGCACCGACCACTCTTACAGAGGACCCGGGTTCGATCCCCAGCACCCACATGGTGGCCGAGAACCATCTGAAACTCCAATTCCAAGAGAACTCCAGTTCCAGGGGAATCCAACACCCTCTTCTGACCTCTGCGGCATTGCACGACACGGGTGCACAAAATTGCATGCAGACAGTACATTGATACAGAAATAAATAAATGCTGGGCGTAGTGGCGCACGCCTTTAATCCTAGCACTTGGGAGGCAGAGGCACGCGGATCTCTGTGAGTTTGAGACCAGCCTGGTCTACAGAGTGAGTTCCAGGATAGCCAGAGCTACAGGGAGACCCTGTCTCAAAAAGACCCTCCCCCTCCCCAAAAAAAGTACCTATGCATGGGTACAGAAAGCACCAAGTCCTTGGTGTGGTTAGAAGAGACAGAAATGGAAACATAGATGGCAGCTTAGAACAGTGAGCAAAGGAACAAGGATTGATTTCATTTGGGAAGTTGGAAGGTCCTGAGAATTCTAAAGAGGCAGATGACATGATTAGATATAAAAAAAGAAAGCTAACTAGGGTACCCTACTCTTTATTACCTTCTAAGTTCCTGTTTACATGAGATCTTGGTAGGCAAGAACAAAGCAGTGTACACTAAGACCATACAAGAGTCCAGGAAACAAGGTCTGTCTTAGGAAGCTATTATGTTAACAAACACTGAAGGTGATAAAAAGAAAATGGGGGTGGGGCAATACCCCACACTGCGCAGGCGCAGATCAGTGGAGGTGGGTCAGCTGACCCGCGGGGCTAGGGCACAGATTTAGGCTGGTGGCAAGGGGATCCAACAGCCATGGCAAGTCAGTCGCAAGGGATCCAGCAGCTGCTGCAGGCCGAGAAGCGGGCGGCCGAGCAGGTGTCCGAGGCCCACAAGAATAAGAACCAGAGGCTGAAGCAGGCCAAAGAAGCAGCGCAGGCTGAGACCGAACAGTACCGCCTACTGAGGGAGAATGAGTTCAAGGCCAAGGAAGCTGGGCACTAGGGTCCCAGGGGATCTGTAGCAGTGAAGTGGAGGAGGAGGCCCAGGAGAAGATGACCGTCCTGCAGACCTACTTCCAGCAGAACAGGGATGAAGTCCTGGATAACCTCTTGGCCTTCGTGCGTGACATCCGGCCAGAAGTCCACGAAAACTACGGCATAAACGGACAGAAGGCGATCGGCCTGCTCCGAGCTTTGCACTGGAGCCCCTCCGGGAAGCCAGAGCTCTGCACTTAGGAAAGGGTTAAATTATTGCTTTATATTGTAGTCAGTACCATCACTTTTTGGAGAGTGGCAAACCTAGCTCTTTGATGGTTTACAAGATCATGTTCTATCCCATCGGATGCTAACTAAGGAGGCACGGGCTCTCTATTCCCTATCTGAGTGTTCCATCTAAGAGCATATGTGTCTTGAGTCTCCCATCATGTCGTGTTCTCTTATCAAAAGGCACGCATATTGTTGTCTAACCACAGTTTATCTCATAGGATGAGGGGGGAGCTATCCTCATAGGTTAAACCAAGGTATGCATGCCACTTCTATATAGTGCCCTACAATTTAGTTACTAGATAGGGACTCGTGGTCTATTGTACCATTTGTCGGATGTGTGACAAAGTGAGCATGGGAGTGAGATCTCAACCACAGGCCAGTCCACATCTAATAGGTGGCACATTCTCCTTATCGCGCTCTAATGCGACGATGGCGTATTCCTATGATGCGCTATTTTTCGGTTAAACAAGAGTCGTGATGTGTGAGCTGTCTCAGTTCGCACCAGATTTTAAAAGACGATGTGGGTCTTATTCCCTAAATGAAGAGTCTTACCCCAAAGGGAGATTGGCCTCCATGTTCGAGACCTTCACTGTACCGCTCGCTATAATCTACAAGGAGAGAGATTGTGTGGGTTACTACTATGGCCTCCGAACAGTTGTCCACAGTAGCACGCATAGGGTCTTCTAATATGCCTCTCATGGTTTTTCTCAATATTAGTGTGTTCTCTCATTTTTTTGTCTTCTCACTCGAGAAACAGGGGGTGTCCCTGTATAAGGCGAGCATGGTTGCCACAACGGCTCGTATTTCTGTAATAACTCAAAGGATCCTGGCTAGATCGGTGCAGAGCGCGATTATGCGCCCTCTAGTGGTAGATTAAGAAGCATCTCGATGCATAGATCCGCTCTGCGCTCATGCGCGCGTTTACACAGGGATACATGCTGTGCTACTCCCATATGGTATTGAAGAAAGAACATTAAAGAGGGTCTTACGCACCCTGTTTTATTTGTGTACACAAGAGCAATGGAGGTACTCATCAGTGCGGGTTTACAAGCGAGCATCTTGGTCTCAGTCTTATTCCTCCGATACAGTTGTACTTATTGCATAGAGTACGAGAGGCAAAAGTGCGTAGATTCTTAATAATGAAAGTTAACTGTCCACGCATTATACAAGAAAGATCGGTCTATCCCCCATGGTTCACAAGGGACGATTTGGTTTATGAACTGCGTCACATGGTTTACAGGACAAGTAGGAGTGCTAGGTATGCTATTGGTTTACAAGGAGGCAATGATCTATCCACTGTTACAAAGACCATGTCTAATCTCAACAGTTTAGACAAGGAGGCACGGTCTATCACAATAGTTTTACAAGGATGCATGGTCTATTCCCAAAATAGTGTTACATAGGACCATGGTGCCTATCCCTATGGCTTTACAAGGAAGGCAATGGTGTACTCGCCATGGTTTTAAAACGAGGTCTATGGTGCTATGCCTGCCAACAGTTTACAAGGAACACTGGTCTAATCCACATAGTTTACAAGGAGCATGGTTTATCCCATGGTTTACAAGGAGCATAGTCTATCCCATAGTTTAAAAGGAGCATGGTCTATCCCATGGTTTGCAAAGAGCATTTTCTATCCCATGGTTTACAAGGAGCATGGTCTATCCAATGGTTGACAGAAGGTAGCACTGGTTCTATCCCTATGGTTTACAGTGAAGTGGAGCCGGAGGCGTGTGCGAATCTGATCCCATGGCTTAACACTATGTGTAGTCTGGCTTAAGGGCAGACTTCCCAGTGGTTTTGAAACAAGGGAACGTGGTCTACAGATGGCCCATGGTAGTGTTACTCGATCATGCGGAGGTGTCGAAGTTCGAGAGTCTCATCAATCTGTACAGCACACTCGGATGGTTTTGGCCCACTGAACTCATGAGAGTGACGCTTACTCTGCACGCCATTGAGTCCTTTAGCAAGGGCAGCTCACTGAGTGTATCTATATCCGCGCATGGAGTTACTAGTAGGGCCAGAGCCGTGGGTAATGCTATCTGCTCTCAAAATAGAATATTAAGTGTTTTTCATTAAGGGAGATCCGGGCTCTACAGTGTTTACGCCATGGGGTTTCAGCGAGAGAGAGATTGAACCGGGTCCTCTGCAGAAGCAGTAGGAGCTTCTTAACTGCTGAGCCATCTCTCCATCCTCACCAATTTCATTTTTTTTTTTCTGTTGTTACTCGTTTGTTTTATTTTATTTGTATTTTTATTCGTGGTGGTGTGTGTGTGGTGTGTGTGTTGGTGTGTGTGTGTTTCTGGGTGTGTTACTTTAATTCGCTATGTTTACAGGTGCGTGTGTGGCCAAGAGATTAAAGTCAGCTGTTTGGGTGTGGAAGATGGCCTAAGTGGTTTAGAAAAGTGCGACTGCTCTAAACAGAGGACCTGGGTTCGTCCAGCACCACAATGGGCGGGACTGAGACTGTCTGTATCTTCCAATTCGGATGTGATAGACTCCAGTTCTCAGGGAATCTGTACGCCCTTCGGTTCTGACGTCCGACGCGGCATTGCATGCAACGAGGTGCACAGAACCTACATGCAGACATATTCTAACTAAAATAATAAATAATAAATATAAAAAAACTGTTTCAAAATAATCGGTTTTTCTTATTTTCCTTTTCTTTTTTTTTTTGAGACAGGGTCTACCTCTTTGAACTTTGAGCTTGCTGATTTGACTAACCTGATTGTTTAGCAAGCCCCGAGAATCCTTTTGTCTACATTTTCCCATCTCTGGGATTATAGGCTCATACTGCTGCACCTTACCATAATATGTAGAGACCTGAGAGGATTTGACTTCTCTAGGCTTTCAAGCTTGAGAACCAAGTACCTTACCTATTGAGCAGAGCTATTGTTTTTTTGTTAAAAATATTTCTGTTATTTTGTTGGGGGCTGGAGAGATAGCCTAGCTGGTTAAGAGCAGACTGCTCTTGCAGAGGACCCGGGTTCGATCCCCAGCACCCACATGGCGGCTAAGAACGTCTGTAATACAATCCAGGATTCAGCAGGACTCTCCAGTCTCCAGGGGAATCTGACCTCTTTCTGACCTCCGCGGCATTGCATGACACGGGTGCACAAACTATCATTGCAGACAGTACATTCATACATCACACAAAAATAAATAAAATTAAAAAAAAATTTTTTTAATTTTGTGTTATTTTTAAACTAAAAGTTTAATTTTTTTAAATTTTATTTATTTATTTTTAATGGTTATGAATTACTGTCCTGCATGCAGGTTTGTGCACCTGTGTTCGTGCAACGCTGGAGGATAAGAAGAGTGTGTCGATTCCCCTGAAATGGAGTTTAAAGACAGTTCTAGCCAGCCAATGGGTGCTGGGATCAAAACCCAGGTCCTCTGCAAGAAGCAAGTCAGATGCTCCTGTAACATGAGGCATCTCTCCAGCCTTATTTTTTATTTTTTATGTGTATGGGTGTTTGACTGCTGTAGTACTAAGTGGTAGCTGTGTTGTGGAAATGCCTGCAGATCAGAAGAAGGCGTGGGATCCATTGGAATAGGGTCACAATTTTTTTTTTTTTTTGTCTTTTTTTGAGACAAGGGTTCCCTGTAGCTCTGGCTGTCCTGGGACTCACTATGTAGAGCCTAGGCTTGGCCTCAGACTCACAGAGACTCGCTTTTAGTGCCTCTGCTCCCAATGCTAGATTAAAGAGCTGGCCACCAAGCCCGGGCATTTTTATTTCTGTGCTGTGTGTATCAATGTAACTGTCTGCACTGGCTTTTAACACAATGATGTCGAGCTTCTTATATCTGCGCCCATTGGTGGTTTACGAAGGGGACAATCTGCATGGGTTCTTATGAGGAGGTCCAGAAGATCGAGTGTGTCGGATTCAACCTCTGTGAACTTGGATATTCTCCTAGAATATGGAGGAAGTTATTGCGAACGAGCTTCTCGGCGGGACCACCTCGTGGGTGACTGGGGATCGAACCCTGGTCCCTCTGTAAGAGCTTCGGTCGGCCGCTCTATATCAACCGCTAGGCAGATTTACTTCCAGCCCCAGAGTCACATTATTGTTAGCCTGTTCCGTTATCACAGTGCTAGGAATTGATCTGGGTCCTCTGAGCAGAGCAGCCAATGCCTCATAAAAGCTGAGCCGATATCGTGGCTCACAGCCCTTGGGGAGGGGTTCCATTTTTAATTCTCTATTTGACACTTTTACGACTTTTCTATATTTTAACTCGGCTTTCTTATTCTGATGTCTTGATATACGGGGGTACCTTGTATTGTCTATTTTAGTTAGTGTCTCCATTTTATCTTATTCCTATTTGAAAATGAGATGGGAGGGACATAAGGGTCTTTTAACTTATTTCTCTTCATTTAAATATAGGTTTTGATTTGTTCTTTTTTTTTTTTTTTTTTGTTTTGTTTGTTTTGGTCTATTTTGAGAGAAACACGAAGGGTCTCCCTGTAGCCACCAGCTGTCCTGGAACTCACTCTGTAAGAAGCCAAGGGCTGGCCTTGGGAATACTCAACACAAGACCGCCTTTGCCTCTGCTCCAAGTGCTTTTTCAGGATTAAACGCGGCACCACCTAGGTTGATCAGGGAGCAAACGCCCAGGCGGCCTTTAAAATAATATTTTTAATAATTTATTTTTACTCGTGTACTGAATTACTGTTTGACAATGTTTGTATGGTTTGTGCACCCGTGTCTTGTGCAATGCCTTGGAGGGTCAGAAGAGGGTGTCCCGGATTCCACTGGTGGGAAATGGAGTTCTCCTGGATATTGGGATGGCGATATATGGTAGATAGATTGGCTCAGACCTTGACGGTTGTGCTAGAGAGTTCTGGGGACCTAACCTGGGTCCTCTGGCAAGAGCAGTTTGATTGCTCGGGTTAATTCCTTTATTCATCAGAGTGAGCGAGTCTCTCCAAGCCATGACAGGAATGTTTTTAACTTTTTTTTTTGTCTTTCTAGTTTGTCTTTTTTGAGACAGGATCTTCTCTGTTAGCCCCAGCTATCCTAGAACACTGTTTGTTACATGAACAAAAGGAAAAAAAAGGACAATGACAGGTGGCCTTGAACTTTCACAAAGCACTCCACGCTTCCCCGCCTCTAGCCTCCAAGAGTAGGTTTTAAGGGCTGTGCGCCTTTACGAAAGGGAGCAATTGCCCGGTTGGCGCTCCAAGGAAAGCATTAAAATTTACTTATTAACATGATTATCCCTAACCAAAATACTAACCCGTAAAACAGCATGTAACAAGTTCTTGAGTCCTAGTATCTAGTAATTTGGATTAAGATAAAAACAGGAGCACCCTGAACATTGTTTTAGTATTAACAGCTCTAACTCTTAACCAGATGGACTGCTTTAAGGCTGGCTGAGCGGGCGTAGGCACTTTGGGTTTCCATTACAGTGTCTACAACGTAACTGTTTAACTACTTATTTTTCGATAAATTAAGCCCTGACCTTTAAAATTATGTATAATGGGAAAGCACATATAGTAATCGCCCTATGTGGTTTTTATGACTATAATTTTTTTCTTACTAAACTAAAGGAAAAAAAAAAATTGATACCTGTTGCTTGTGCAAAAACATGGGAGAAGAGATGGCATATATTCATTAAAGGTGAGGTAAAAGATGAAGTACATTTAATGGTAAGTAAACTAAGTCCTGTANCCTGTGGGCTGGAATTGAACCCGTTCCTCTGCAAGAGCAGTAGGAGCTCTTAACTGCTGAGCCCATCTCTCCAGCCTCACACATTTCATTTTTTTTTTCTGTTGTTACCGTTTATTTTATTTGTATTTTTATCGTGTGTGTGTGTGTGGTACTGTGTGTGTGTGTGTATGTGTGTCAAATGTGTGTTCACATGTGTACAGGCGGCTAAGAACCATCTTTAAGCCAGGCATGCTGGCACATGCCTTTAATCATGAGGCAGAGGCAGGCGGATCTCTGTGAGTTCAAGGCCAGCCTGGTCTACAGAGTGAGTTGGAACTCACAGAGATCAGCCTGCCTCTGCCTCCCTAGTGCTAGGACTAAAGGTGTGCACCGCCCATACCCCTTCTTATACTCTAAACCTGAGCAGCATAATGAGTACTTTCAGAAATTAGCTGTACTAAAGCCTGTCAAAAAGCTGAGAGTGGCTGGGTGTGGTGGCACACGCCTTTAATCCTAGCACTTGGGAGGCAGAGGCAGGCGGATCTTTGTGAGCTCAAGGCCAGCCTGGTCTACAGAGTGAGTTCCAGGACAGCTGGGGCTACAGGGAGACCCTGTTTCAGAAAGACAAAAAAAAAAAAAAGTTGAGCCTGGTAGACTGCACCTGTAATTCCGACACTCAGGAAGTTGAAGCAGGAGAATTGGGAGTTCAAGGCAGCCTGAGCAACACAGTGAAACTCTGTCTCTGAAAACCAAGGGAGGATGTGCCCATTGGTGGACTGGCCCTGGGTTTGATCCCCATCACCACAAAAAGTCAGAGGACAAATAATGAAGCCATTATAACAGTGCACTCCCAACCTAAAGGAACTATTGAAAAGGGAGAAGACAATGCAGAGAGAAAGGCTAGAAAGGCATGCTCAGCACCGCTGTTAGTCCAGCAATTTCTGAAATATGCCTAAACAGAAGAACAGAATCCAAATAAAGAAAATGGCTATCTGTCAACATCTGGCCTTCTGTCGGTAAAGAATAACTCATCCTCTCCACATGCTTCTTTATCCTTCAGCCCATCTCAACAGCCCTCCTAGCTAGATCAAAAGGCACACTGACACATACAATATAAAATGTGAGTACATGTATACAGCTGAAGACTACATAACAAAAATCACAGTGCCAGGCTAGGAAAAGTTCCCTTCAAATTACTGCTCAGAATAGTCCAAGAGACTCCCAAAATAGTATGGGCTATTGCCATGGCCCTTGATTGCCTCCCAGAGCTAAAGGTAAGACTCTATTGCTGAAGACAGGACATACTTCAGACACAGGACTGGGATCAACTGAGTGGAACTGACATGGAAGCCTCCTCCACGAAGACTAGCTCTCATAGTATCAGAGGATACTATGCAGGCTGCTGAGCTAGAACACCACTCAGTGATTCCATCCAGCTGCAAAGACTACAGACCACAATTACTGGCCCAGCAAATGATCTTTAGTGGTGCACTAGTTACTCTTTTAACTTGGTACAAATCAACAGCTGTCTAATTGGATTTAAGGCCTGCTCAATGAGAGGAAATTCATGTGTGGTACGTAAACACAGCCAAGTACACATGGGTCATAGACCCTAGAGAAGAACCTACTTTGTCACATCCCTAAACCAAAATAATTTCTTACTATATTCTAAATACCATATTACAGACAGGTATACCTCTCATCACTAATCAAAGAAGCTTCTTTTTGCACAGAGACCAAGGTTCCACAATTGGTCAAATGCAAAGAATAAGTGATTATGAGGTATCTACCCCTAAATGATACATCTACAATGCAACCTTTATATCTAAGGCTTTATTTTTTTTTTTTTAGTGTTTTTGAGACAGGGTCTCCCTGTAGCCCCAGCTGGCCTGGAACTCACTCTGTAGACCAGGCTGGCCTTGAACTCACAAAGATCTGCCTGCCTCTGCCTCCCAAGTGCTAGGATTAAAGGCGTGGACCACCACACCCGGCCAATTTTATTTATTTTTGTATGTGTATGAATGTACTGTCTGCATGTAGGTTTGTGCACCCATGTCATGCAATGCCGTGGAGGTCAGAAGACAGTGTCAGATTCCCCTGGAACTGGAGTTCTCCTGGAATTGGAGTTACAGACGGTTCTTAGCCGCCATGTGGGTGCTGGGGATCGGGTCCTCTGCAAGAGTAGTCGGTGCTCTTAACCGCTAGGCTATCTCTCCAGCCCCTATATCTAAGGCTTTAAAACATCACAGAAGGCCAGGAGTGGTGGCGCACGCCTTTAATCCTAGCACTTGAGAGGCAGAGGCAGGCAGATCTTTGTGAGTTCAAGGCCAGCTTGGTCTACAATGTGATTTCCAGGACAGCTGGGGCTACAGGGAGACCCTGTCTCGAAAAGACCAAAAAATAAAAAAATAAATAAATAAATAAAACATCATGGAAGAGGTGGGCAGAAAGAATGCAAGAGCCAGGCTGGAGAAATGGCTAAGTTGAGAGATGGCTCAGTGGTTAAGAGTGCCAACTGCTGTTGCAGAGGACCCAGGTTAGATTCCCAGCACCCATATGGTGGCTAAGAATGGCCATCTGGGGCTATAGGGAGACCCTGTCTCAAAAGGACAAAAAAGACCAAAAAAAAAAAAAAAAAGCAAAAAAGCTAAGAGCCAGGGGGACAAGACACCTGATGTTAGTTAACCCATTGCTAGCATGAGAGGTGAAGCTGTGCCAATGACATCCCACAGAAATGTAGTCCATAAGATCTTCCACAATGACAAAACCGTTTGACATGTTCAATGTGGATGGGGAAATTTCACAGGGTCCCAACCTCAAGATGAAGATATCATATATATTATATATATATATATATATATAGTACATATATATAGTATGTATACAAAAATCAAAGAGAGACAATGAGAGGGAGTCGATGGGGACAGGAAGAGGAATTGAAGGTGACAGAAGGATGGAAATACAATGCAAATAACATATTTTTGGGGGGGAGGTCCTTTGAGACAGGGTCTCTCTGTAAGCCCAAAACTGTCCGCTGGAAATCACTCTGAAGACCAAGGCTGGCCTTGAAATCAACAAAAGATCCTCCTGCCTGTCTCCCAAGTGCAGTGCAGGGATTAAAGGCGTAGCGCCACCTACACCCTCGGCTGCAAATAAAATATACTACATGTATGAAATTCTCAAATTAAATATCACATAGCTCAGGCATGGTGGCACATTACCTTTAATGCTAGCACTTGGGAGGCAATGTGGCAGGTGGACTCTCAATGAGTTTCAAGGCCAGCCTGTCTCAAAAGACAAAAAAAAAAAAAATACACACACACACAACACATAAAAACACTGAAAAATAAAAAACACTGAAAAACAGAGCATGTTGAACGCAGAGGCAGGTTGGATCTCTATGATATTTGTATTTATTTATTTATTATTTATTTATTTATTTATTTTGAATGTAACCATCTGCATGTAGGTTTGTCTACCAGTGTCGTGCAATGCATCGGAGGTCCCAGAGAGGGTGCGGATTCCGCTGGAACTGGAATTCTGGAATAGGAGTTTTACAGACGTTCTCCAGCCCCATGTGGTGCTTGGCGATCGACTGGTCTTCTGCAAGACAGTCCCGGCGCTCTACCCACTAGGCCATCTCTCCAGCCCGATCTCCTATAGTTTTAAGACAGCTTGGTGTATACAGCAAGTTCAGGTCAGCTTAGACTACACAGTGAGACCCTGCCTTCAGAAAATTTTAAAAAATAAAAAAAGTAAAGACTGCTGAAATAAATCCAGTTACCTGCTGACTGACAGGACAGTACAAGAAATTAAAGCTGCTGCACATCAATATTTCTTTTTTTAAAGACTTTAAATTTTTTTTCTTTTTTGGGGGATGGGTGTTTTTGAGACAGGGTTTCCCTGTAGTCCCAGGTGGCCTGGAACTAGCCCTATAGACCAGGATGGCCTTGGAATCAACAGAGCTCCTGCCTGCCCCTGCCCTCCCAAGGCTGGGATTAAAGGCATGGGCCAACCACACCCTTTAAGATGGTTCTTGGCCACCAAGTGGGTGCTGGGAAAAGCGAACCCCGGGTCCTCTGCCAAAGAGGCAGTCGGTGCTTTTAACCGCTGAGCCATCTCTCTAGCCCCAAGACTTTTAAATTTTATGAGTATGCAAGTGCCTGCATATAAGCATGGGCATGCCTAGTGCCCCTGGAGGCCAGAAGAGAGTATCAGATCCCGTGGAACTAGAGTTATATGCAGTTATAAGTCAGTACGTAGATGCTGGAAACCAAACCCTGATTCTCTAGCAGATAAGCAAGGGCTCTTAACCACTAAGCCATCCCCCAGCCCCATATCAATACTTCTTGCAGCAAACTAAGAGCAAACCCCAAGCAACTTAGCTGATGGACAAAAGCAGGAACTTTAGTTAGCCATGGTACACAAACCATGTTGGAAAGAAGGTGAAAGACAGGACACTTCCATTTAGCCACTGTAACCTGCAGGATATATGATCCTGGTCTGGGTGACATCAAGTAAGAGTTCATGACTGATCTGAGGGCACAACCCCTGCCCTCAGATCAGTCATGATCAAGGGAAGTTTATGGATGTGGTTCAAACTATAAGAGAAGTGCGGGGCTGGAGAGATGGCCTAGGCGGTTAAGAGCGCCAACTCGCTCTTGCAGAGGACCCGGTTCGATCCACACAGCACCCACAGGCGGCTGAAGAACCGTCTGAAACTCCCAATTCGCAGGAGAAACTCCAGTCCCAGGGGAAATCCGAGAATCCTCTTCTGGACCTCCGCGGCATTGCACGACACGGGTGGCACAGACTTGCCATGCAGACAGTAATTTCATACACATACAGAAATAAATAAAATTAATAAAAAAAATAAAATAAAAAAAAAAAAAAGAAAGTGCAAATCCTAGCACTCAGGAGGCAGAGGCAGGTGGGATCTTTGTGAGTTTCAAAGGCCAGCCTTGTCTACAGAGTAAGTTTCCAGGACAGATAAGACTACAGGGGAGACCCTGTCCTCGAAAAGAACCAAAAAAAAAAAGTATAAACACATAGAGCAACATTTTGATCACTTGTTTTCTGTTTTTTTACCTTTTATGTGTTGGAGTATTATTTGCCTGCATGTGTGTAAGTGTACCTCACAAGAGGATATCGAATCCCATGGGAAACTGGAGTTACAGACAAATGTTGTTAAGGCACCATGTGTGCTGGGAATCAAACCTTTCGAGATGCTCTGCAAGAAGCAGCCAGTACTTCTAAGCCCGCTGAACCCATTCTCTCTCTCCAAGTCCTGGTCACTTTGTTCTTTGTTTGTTTGTTTTTTCCCATTGCCTTTGTTTTTGAGACAGAAACTATGTAGTTACTTTTGGCCTGACTGGGAATTGCCTGTGAAGAACCAGGCGGCCAAAAAAGTCATAGATATCTGCCATATTTTTCTGCCTCTCAAGTGCGAAATTAAAAGCACAACCAAAGCTACATATTTTGTTTTGTTGGTGGTGTTCTGTCACTTGTTTCTTTTGTTGTTGTTGTTGTTGTTGTTGTTTCAATTAGGGGACTGTAATTAATATGGGAACTGTAATTAATAATATGGAGGAATACATTACTTACTTGCCTTCCATCCTGCCCCACATTTGTCTGACCTCTTACAACAGTTCGGATATTATCATCCAGTCTCCTGGAAAAAAAATTATAGGACACAAGTCACTCAAATAAACCAAAAGGAAAAGACCAATCCAAGCATTTCATCCATGGAACTTCTTAGCAGACTATAGCTTATTTATCCAGAAAACCAAAGCATGCATGAGAGAATACAAAAATGAGGTTGTAAGCAGTGGACCAAAAAAGATATACATAAGCCAGGTGTGGTAGCAATGCTTTTAATCGCAGCACTGGGAGGCAGAAGCAAGGTGGATCTCAAGTAAGTTCAAGGCCAAAGCCTGGTCTACAAGCGAAACTCCAGGCCAGCTGGGAGTAAAAGGGAGACCCTGTCTCAAAAAAATACCAAAAAAAAAAAAAAAAAAAAAGAATATATAAAGAAAGCTAAACAATAAAAATTTTAGCGTGGGGGGCAGAGGCAGGTGGATTCTCTGTGAGTTCAAGCGCGCAGCCTGGGTCTACATATGAAGTTCTAGCACAACTAGAGCTACAGGAGACGCCTGTCTCAAAAAAGGCAAAAAAAAAAATTAAATTAAATAACAAATAAAAAAATAAAAACGTCCCTCATGAGAAAAAAAAAGAACCAAGACCAAATGCCTGGTTTAAGTCTTGCTCAAGAAATACAGTAGTGTTAATACTCAGAAACTGACTGAAAAACCAATAAAACCTAAGTCTCAGTGTTTTTTATGGAGCAAATCAGGAATGACAAACTTGCAGAACTTTTATAGAAATAAGCCAAATCATTAAAATTAAAAACAAAATCCCTGCTTCAATGACTTTAAAGAGTCAAGGAGCAAGGGTGGCTTATGAGGCCTTGCTCATACAACATGTCTGAGGCAGATCTATGCCTTCCAGGTTCTCTCTCCCCTGAAGTTCAATAAGGTCCACTAAATGGCACCTCAGCCAGATGAATGTCTTTAATTTTTTTTTTTTGGTCTTTTTTTTGAAAAGATCACGGTCTCTTATAGCCCCCGAGCTGGCCTGAAACTCACTATGGTAGACCAGGCCTGGCCTTGAACTCACAGAAGACCTGCCTGCCTTGCCTCCTGAGTGCTGAAGATTAAAGGTGTGTTATCACCATGCCTGGTGCCAAATGAATTTCTATTGGTCACCTTGAAAGAGCATCAGATGCTTTTTTTCACTCCCTATATAAACTCTAGATAATTCAGTGGTCTCCTGTAAAACTGTTACACCTGACGTCCACCAAAATGACAGGGAGGCTTCTTAAAACACCAATGGTACAATACGTTTATACGGCAATGGCCTTTACTGAAAGAATGTTGGGAAAGAAAAAAGAAACATTCATCTTCTAGACTCAATATCAATACATTAAAATTTCAAAATATTTCTCATCAAAAGTTTAAATAAACATCCTCGAATTATATTTGAGGTAATGGAATCAAGTTATTTGTATATGTGTATTGTATTTAGTACCTCCTATGTGCTAAAATTGTAAACACAGACATGAATAAGCCAGAATAAGGACACTGGGCAGGGAGGCATCTGCCAATCACATGGACAATCAGGTCCTAAATTAATGGGCCATACCCAAGTCAACTTGCTGATCCAATATTGTAGCTAGCAGGTAACCAACAGATATACTTACAAGCCCATATCCGTATCTGAGCTTTGGTAATACAAGAAAGGTAAACCCACTAAGAAAATAACAATATATCTATATAGAAAAGAGCTCAAAAACAAAATAAAAAAAAAAGTTTTTTTTTTGAGACAGGGATTCATGTTCCCCAGGCAGGCCTCAAACTCACTATGTAGCCAAGGATGATCTTGAACTACCGATCATCCTGCCTTTAACTCCTACGTGCTAGGATCACTGGTGTGAACCCCCACACCTAGTTTACAAGGTGCTGAGGACTGAATCCAGGGCTTTTGGAATGCTGGGTAAGCATTCGATTCAGCTACATTCATGGCTGTAATTATGGGATTTTATTGAGACGGGGTCTGACTATATAGACAGATTAGGCTGGCCTAGAACTCACAAAGTTCCTCCTGCCTCTGCCCTCAGCTGCTGGGATTAAAGGTATGTACCAATACACCTAGCCTGATTAAATGTTTTCAGTAGATTCTGTTACAGCTCCCTTTGTTTCATATAACTAAAGACTGGCCAAAGAATTAAGTTCCCTTACCAAAGCCCTACACAAGAAACCCACATAAAATAAACTTTTTATTTTTTTTTTTTTTTTTTGGTCTTTTTCGAGACAGGGTCTCCTGTAGTCCAGCTGACCTGGAATTTTTTTTTTTTTTTGTCTTTGCAAGACACGGTCTCCCTCCCCTGTAAGCCCAGCTGTCCTGAGAACTCACTCTGTAGACCAAGCTGGCCTTGAACTCATAAAGATCCACCTGCTTCTGCCTCCAAGTGCTAGGATTAAGGCATACACCACCACAAGCCCAGCAAAAATAATTTTTCCTTATTTGAGACTTCAGTGCTTTCGCCAAAAAAAATGATTCAGATGTGATTAACTAAATTATTAACAAAATACTTTTCATTAATTAGCAATTATATACTGTTACTCACCTTATTTTCAGTCTGATTTTGTTCACAACATCATCTATATTTGCCAGAGACTAAAAAAAAAAAAAAAAAGTACCGACAGGGTTTTTTTAATTTTCCCATTTTCCCCTTTGGGGAATTCCTGTTTTCCAGAGAAATGAAAATGCTCTAAAAGGTTGTTTTGGCATTTCAAAAAAGTTAATCTTTTTTGGGGGGGTATTTTTAGACAGGGGTCTCCCTTTGTCCCAGCTGCCTGGAGCTACTCTGTAGACCAGAGCTGGCCTTGAACTCACTGTGTTGACCAGGCTGGTCTGGAACCTATCTGCCTCCAGAGTGCTTGGGACTAAAGGCATGAAGCCCACCAACATCCCAGACACTAAAGAATGGTTCTTAGCTGCCATGGTGGGTGCTGGGATCGAATCCTGGGGTCTCCTGCAAGAGCAGTTGTGCTCTTAACCACTGAGGAGCCATCTCTCCAGCCCAAAGAAGTTGTAATCTTATGATGTAACTTTAATTATTTTAACTTTTATTTTTTAAATTTTTTTTCTTTTTGCAAAAGATACCGTGAGAGTGTATTTTAATAAGAAAGATACAGAGACATGGCAGGCGGCATCTACCTAACGATACATAAGACTGATAGAGAACCACAAAGTGTAATTTGCTGATGGCAGCTCAAGTCTCCACACCTCTCATCAGAGACAAACGACCACACATGGTGTCATCTTGGAGAAACCAACGCCTTTTAATGTTTTGCTTGCTTCTCTCTGTAGGCATTTCCCAAATTGAAGAACAGCTGCTTTCAAAGAGCAATCTTTTAAACAATGGTTTGCATCCTTCAAAAAGCAAGATGGGCACAGGAGAGGGGTACTTCCACATTGTGTATGGCAAAAAAAAAGGTAATAAAATACAGGGCTGGCTTGGGCCTAGGGCATGTTTCCTTTGAAGAGGTGAGGAGGCGACTCCAGAAAGCACAGCTCAGGTGTCTAGATCGGCTAAGGTGTCTAGACTGGGGCATGGAAACAGGACATCAGAGAGGGCTCTTTCGGCTGAAATGCCCTGAAGCACATTACAGTCAGTTAGGGGGAAGTCAAACCAGAAAAACACTAAGAGGTAGCAGCTGTTGGCCTCTGGCCATCTCGAGGGTCTCTGAAGCCGGGCCAGGCAAGGGGGTTCTCCTCAAAGAACTGGAGGTGCTACTGGGGCAGTTGGGCCGAGGGTTCCTGTGCTTCGGAAAGATCTGTGTAGGCCCTGCAGCTGAGGATGCCCACGGATCCTTCCAAACCCAGAGTCACTTCTACATTAATTTTTCATAACATGTGCTTGTGCTATGTTTGCACATGTGCATGGATGTTTGCACATGGGTTTTGGTTTCCTTGTTTGTCTTCTTTTTCCTTTTTTCTTTTTGAGACAGGTCTTCCCTGTACAGATCCACCATCCACCCCCGAACTCACAGGATCTCCGGCCTGCCCTCTGACTCTCAGAGGCTAGGATTAAAAGGCATGCACCCAGGCTACTCAACGCGACGAGTTGCTTAAAGCCAGTTTTTAGCTGCCATATGGGTGCTCAGGATCGAATCTGGATCTCTGGCCAAGTAGCAGTGGTAAACTCTTAAACCACTCGAGCCATCTCTCCAGCCCTGGATGTTGGATTACATTGTATGAACATTTGTTGTGTTGTGTAACAGGCCAAAGTTTTGACAATCATCAATGCTAGGTGTTTTCCTTAATCACTTTCCACCTTATATATTTTTAGGCAGAATCTTCTGCACTTTGGAATGAGAAGATCACATTCTGCTACTGTCTAGCCAGCTTCCCTATGAAGATACTGTCTCTGCCTTGTGACTGCTGAGATTACAGGTAACACCATGCCACCCAGATTTTATGTGGGGATCCAAATTAAGTCTTCACACGCTCTATGCAACAATCGCTTCTGCTCACTTGAGCCATCTCCCCACCGGTTATTTATGAAAAAACTAAGCAGTTAACAATCATGGCTATTTTCTTGTTTTTTGTTTTTTTTCTTATTACATCTTTATTTATTTTCTCTCTGTGTATGAATGTAATCGCTGTTCGCAAATGCAAGTCGTGTACTCGTGTTGTGCAGTGCCGCAGGAGGTCAGAAGAGGGGTGTTGGTTCCTGGAACTGGAGTTTCTGGAATTGGAAGTTTCAGGCGGTTCTTGGCCATCATGTGATTGCAGGGAATTGAACCCGGGCCCTCAGTAAGAGCATTCGGTGCTCTCAACCGCTAGCCATCTCTCCAGCCTGAACCACTTTTTATTTATTTTTTAATTTATTTGTTTTTTTAAATTTAATTTTATGAAACATTCACTTAAGAAGTAACATGGAGAAAAAAAATGAGAAGAAAAGAATGCAGGGACACAGTTATGGCGAATGCATGATCTGGGATGGGTGGGGTGGGATGGGGGGAAGGGAAGGGGAAATATGGCTGAAGCTGTAATGGAAAATGATGTATGAATACACGAGCACAAAGATAATTAATTATAGAAATAAAAGTAACATGAGCCGGGCGTGGTGGGCTCACACCTTTAATCCTAGCACTTTGGGAGGAAGAGGCAGGCAGAATCTTTTGGTGAGTTCAAGGCCAGTCCATCTACATAGTGAGTTCTACGGACACTTGGCGCTATAGGGAGACCTGGTCTCAAAAAGACAAAAAAAAAAAAAAAAAGTAGCACGATTACACTGAAGGACTTAGTATAGGTTGGAGGGTTTTTTTTGGTCTTTTCGAGACAGGGTTTCCCTGTAGCCATAGATGTCTGGAACTCACTCTGTAGACTAGGCTGGCCTTGAACTCACAAAGATCCGCCTTCCTCTGCCTCCCAAGTGTTAGGATTAAAGGTGTGCGCCAACACGCCCGGCTTGGAGAATTTTTGAAGAGAGTGAGGAGCTAGAGAGATGGCTCAGCGGTTAAGAGCGCCAACTGCTCTTGCAGAGGACCTGGGTTTGATTCCCAGCACCCAAATGGCGGGTAAAGAACCATCTTAACTCCAGTTCCAAAGGGGAATCCGACCTCTTCTGACCTCCTGCAGCATTGCACCGACACAGGTGCACCAACCCATACAACGACAGTCTACATTCATACACATAAAAAAATAAACAAAATAAACGGGCATGGTGGCTCACGCCTTAATCCTAGCACTTTGGAGGGAAAGAGGCCAGGCAGATTTTGTGAGTTCAAAGGCCAGCCTGGTCTACAGCTGGAGTTCCAGGCAGCTGGGACTACAGGAGAACCCTGTCTCGAAAAGAACCAAAAAAAAAAAAAAAAAAAAACTATAAAAATAATAATAATAAATAAAATTTAAAAAAAAGAGAGTGACTGCAAACTCACATTGTAAGTAACATTGACAAATTGCACATTATTAAAGTCAATTTCAGAAATTATACGTAAAACAAGAAAATTTCAAAAATTTATTTTCTAAGATATAATTACAAAATTTTAGTTTGAGGAGTATAACAGTTAGTTAGTTATCTATAGCTTCTTAAATTTCTTTTGTTATTGTTCCCACTTCATTTTATATTACTCCAAAATACACATATAAACACTCCAAACATAATATACCAAAATTATAGTGTCTGAAAACAAGCTATAGGTTAATTCCAAAAACACATTTTTGGGATTCTTTTTTTTTTTTTATTAATTAATATTATTTCTTTTTGTTTATGTGTATGAAGTACTGTCTGCATGGAGTTTGTGCAGGCTCCGCGTGCGGTGCAATTTCTTGCTCGGAGGTCAGCGAAGTAGTGGTCTGTTTCCTGGATTCCCCTGGAACTGGAGTTTACTTCCTAGAATGGAGTTTCAGACGGTTCTCGGCTGCCATGTGGGTCTGGGGATCGAACCCCGGGTCCCTCTGTAAGAGCGGTCAGTCGCTCTTGTAATCCATACCATCTCTCCAGCCCGGGATCACTTTTCAGTAATTTGCATGCATTAGAAAGAAATATACTTATACGGGCTCTTACTGCTAGGCCATCTCTCCTCTTTAACAGTACATTATCCTCAACGCGGGCATGGTGGTGCACCACCTTTAAATCCTAGCACTCGGGAGGCAGAGGCAGGTGGGATCTTTGTGAAGTTTCAAAGGCCAGCCTGGTCTACAGAGGAGTTCAGGACAGGTAGGGCTACAGGGAGACCTGGTCTCATAAACAGAAAAAAAAAAAAAAGTACATTTCTCAGCACTCGGGAGGCAAAGGCAGAAGGGCAGAAGGCAGAGGTAGATGCAGATGGATCTCTTTTCTGAGTTCACAGAAGGCCCCACGAACTTGGTCATTTAAACTAGAGTTGGTATAGTAAAGTTCCAGGCCGCTGGGGCTACGAGGAGACTCGTCCTCAGAAAGACAAAAAAAAAAAAGTACAATTAACACTCCAGAGGGGAGGCGAGGCAGAGGCAGAGGCAAGATGGATCTCTGAGTTCAAGGCCAGCTTGGTCCTACATGAGTGAGTTTCCAGCCAGCTGGGCTACAGGGAGACCCTGTCAACAGGATTGCAAGCGTCAGAAAGACAAATAAAAAAAAAAAAAAAGTTACAATCTGAACTACACCTCATATCAATTTAATGAGGCTGATAATCAACTTGCTATGTAATTTCGGAATGTAAAGTTATATTTCTTTCTTTCTTTTTTTTTTTTTTTTTTTGTCTTTCCTCAGGGTTCTCCCTATAAGCCGGCCTAGCTGTCCTGGAACTTCACTCTGTAGATCAGGATGGCCCTTGAACTCACAAAGATCTGCCTGCCTCTGCTCCGGAGTGCTGGGATTTAAAGGTTGTGCAGAACCGCTTCTTATGCCCAGCTGAGATAATGTACTGTTAAAGAGGAGAGATAGCCTAGAGGTTAAGAAAACCCCGACTGCTCATTGCAGAGGATATGGGTTTGATCCCCAGCCACCCCACATGGCGGCTTGAGAACCATCTCTTTAACTCCAGTTCCAAGTGAATCGCGACATCCTCTTTTGACCTCTGCAGCCATTGCACGACCATGGGTGCACAAACCTACATGCAGACAGTACATATCCAAATACACATAAAAAGTAAAAATTTAGGGGCTGGAGAGATAGCCCTAGCGGTTAAGAGCACCGACTGCTCTGTGAGAGGGACCCGTGTTCAATCCCAGCACCCACATGGCTTGGAGAAACTGTCCCTGTAACTCTAATTCCAAGGAGAACTCCAATTCCAAGGGAATTCCGATGCCCTCTTCTGAACTCTGACGGCAATTGCACGACATGGGTGCACAGACTTACAGGCAACAGTACATTCATACACATGGGAAATAAATAAATTTTTAAAAAATAATAATAAATAAATTTTAAAAAAGATTGCTCTTTTTTGTCATAAATATCATGAACCTTGGGAAAGTAGACAATAAACTCTCAGTTATATCTATTAGTAGCAGTCAGGCTTGGACTTACATATAGAATCTTGGAGAAGGCTGGGAAGAGATGGCCAGCGGTTAAGAGCACACGACTGCTCTTGCAGAGGACCCAGGGTTCGAATCCCAGCAACACACACATGGCGGCCGAGAACCATCTTGAAACTCCAATTCCAGGAAGAACTCCCTGAAGTTCCAGGGGAATCCAACACCCTATTCTGACCTCCGCAGCATTGCACGACAGGGGTGCAGCAACTTGCATGCCAGACCAGTAGAGTACATTCATACCAGACAGAAATAAATAATAAAAAAATTAAAAAAAAAAGAATCTGGTCTAAGGATCCCACAAATGAGGGACACCATACCTGGTGTTGTCTTTCTGGACTGTGTTACTTCACTTAGCCTGAAATCATCTACTTCCATCCATCTACCCAGCAAACGACTCCCTTGTGTAGATAATACCACATTTTCATTAATGCTACTCATCAGTTTGAAGGACACTTGAATTGCTTCCAGCTCTTCACTTATTGTGAAGAGAGCTGGCAATAAACGTGGTTGTACACCTATCTCTGCAATATGATAAATACTTTGGGTATATACCCAAGAGTGGTTATGACTGGGTCGAGATGCCAGGTTCAAATTTCCAGCTTTTTTTTTTTATTTTTTTTTTTTTTTGTATGTGGTAATGAATGGTACTGTCTGCATGCAGCCCCCTTGTGTCACTCCGTAGTCCGTGCAATGCTGCTGAGGTCATAAGAGGGTCTCGAATTCCCCCTGGAACTGGATTTCTCCTGGAATTGAGTTACAGACGGTTCTTGCCGCCATGGTGGGTGATGGGATCGAACCCCGGTCTCTGCAAAGAGCAGTCGGTGAGCTTCTCACCGCTAGGAACCTAATCTCTCCAGCCCCATTTTCAGCTCTTTTAAGAGTTTCTCCACACTGCTTTCCCATAAGGGTTTAACATGAGTTTGCATTCCACCAGCAGTGGGTGGTAAGTCCTCTTTTCCCCACATACGCGAAGAGCTATGACTTTTGGGAGGCTGCTATCCCTCCAACATTTGACAATCATTTATTTTTTCAATCTTAAAAGGAGTGGTTTTAATTTGATTTCCTTAATTACTAGTGATGTTGACACTTTTAAGTGTTCTTCACCCTTTTTGTCTTTACTTCTCTTCTTCGTATTGGGTGAAAGTCTCTGTTCAGCTCTTTACTCCATCTTTTTTGAAGTCATTTGTTTCTTGCTCCTTTGCTTTCTTAAGTAATTTATATATGGCTGTTAGACCTCTATCAGCTGTGTCACCAGTGAAGATTTCCTCCCACTTGGTGGGTATACTCTTCACTTCTTTGATAATCTTTCGCTGGTACAGAAGCTTTTAAGTTTAATGAAGTCCCACTTACTAATTGTTGATCTGATTTCTGTACACTGCTATCTGATTTAGAAGTCTTCTCCTAAACCTATCCTATCTCTTGTAGGATTACTTTGTCAACATTTTCTTCTATCATATTTCAGAAGTTTCAGATTTTTACATTAAGGTCTTTGATCTATTTTGGAGTTTATTTTTACACAGGGCAAAAGGTAGGGGTCTAATTTTAAATTCTTACTCAATGTGGTAATCATTTTGCCAGCAACAATTTGTTGGAAGATACTGGTTCTTTTTCCTCATTGAGTCTCTGGCCCCTTTGTTTAATATGAGGTGGCTAAAACTGCATGTACTCACAAGGTTTGGATCTTCCAGTTTTGCTCCATTTGATCTATGGGTCTATTTTTGGCCAGTACCCCTTAAGGTTGTTTTTAGAACCAGAGGCCTTGTCTGGTATGGGTAATGCCCCCTCCCATTTTATATAAAGTTTTATTAAGAACACATGACAATGCTAATTTCACTTTCCATCGTTGCTAATAGAATGCTTTTGGATACAAATGGCAGAGTTGGAAGTTATTGACAAGCACTGGCAGACTTAATAAAGTTTAAAAATATCTGGAATCTTTTAAATNCCAGTCCCAGGGGAATCCGAGACCCTCTTCTGACCTCCGCGGCATTGCACGACACGGGTGCACAGACTTGCATGCAGACAGTACATTCATACACATACAGAAATAAATAAAATTAATAAAAAAAAAAAAGAAAGTGCAATCCTAGCACTCAGGAGGCAGAGGCAGGTGGATCTTTGTGAGTTCAAGGCCAGCCTTGTCTACAGAGTAAGTTCCAGGACAGATAAGACTACAGGGGAGACCCTGTCTCGAAAAGACCAAAAAAAAAAGTATAAACACATAGAGCAACATTTTGATCACTTGTTTTCTGTTTTTTTACCTTTTATGTGTTTGAGTATTTTGCCTGCATGTGTGTAAGTGTACCTCACAAGAGGATATCGAATCCCATGGAACTGGAGTTACAGAGAGTTGTTAGGCACCATGTTGGTGCTGGGAATCAAACCTCGGTCCTCTGCAAGAGCAGCCAGTACTCTTAACCGCTGAACCATCTCTCTCTCCAGTCCTGGTCACTTTGTTCTTTGTTTGTTTTGTTTTTTCCCATTGCCTTTGTTTTTGAGACAGGGTTGAACTATGTAGTCTTGGCTGGACTGGGAATTGCTGTGAAGACCAGGCTGGCCAAAAGTCATAGATATCTGCCTATTTCTGCCTCTCAAGTGCTGAAATTAAAAGCACAACCAGCTACATATTTTGTTTTGTTGGTGGTGTTGTCACTTGTTCTTTTGTTGTTGTTGTTGTTGTTGTTGTTCAATTAGGGGACTGTAATTAATATGGGAACTGTAATTAATAATATGGAGGAATACATTACTTACTTGCCTTCCATCCTGCCCCACATTTGTCTGACCTCTTACAACAGTTCGGATATTATCATCCAGTCTCCTGGAAAAAAAATTATAGGACACAAGTCACTCAAATAAACCAAAAGGAAAAGACCATCAGCATTTCATCCATGAACTTCTTACAGACTATAGCTATTTATCCAGAAAACCAAGCAAGCATGAGAGATACAAAAATGAGGTTGTAAAGCAGTGGACAAAAAGAATATACATAAGCCAGGCGTGGTGGTGCACGCCTTTAATCCCAGCACTTGGGAGGCAGAGGCAGGTGGATCTCAGTAAGTTCAAGGCCAGCCTGGTCTACAGAGCGAACTCCAGGCCAGCTGGGAGTAAAAGGGAGACCCTGTCTCAAAAATACCAAAAAAAAAAAGAATTAAATACTCTAATTACATATTTCCACGCCTCACCTTCAGAAATCAAAAGTTAGTGAATTATGAATCAAAGTGTGGTTAGAGATTAATTTAAACAATAATTAATAAGAATTTGAACAATCTAAGCTGTGACATATTAGTTTGTAAAATGGCAAAACTAAATATTCATAAAACAATGAAAGCAAATGGTATAATAAATAACCATTTACGATTCTTTATTGTTTTCTGAAGAAAAGGATTTTTTTCTCCCACAATCCTTTACATTTCATGTCCATATATAATCAATGGATTTTGCTATAAAAACCTAAAATTTTCCATGATACTTTTCCTTAAATAGTAGCACAAAGTTCTAAATATAAGTCCCATACATTTTCTTGCAGGTATCATTCAGTATTTCATGCTTCTCTATGTGTAGATTAAATTATAAAATTATTTGCATGATCACAATTAAAATTTTATTTCTGTAAAGAACTGTCATTGCATGACTAGTCTACCATGGAAAATGTACTAGAATTTTAATTAAATTCAATTTGGTTTAAGTTAATTATATTTACATTACACTAGCTTTTAGAGGCACATATTAAAATCTACTCCAATTGCAACATCATTTTTACATATGAAACTTAAAAAAGGATGTCTTTCTGTTTGCATAATGTTTCAGAAATGGTCAACTTTTTTAATTTAAAAAATTTATTCAAATGACATAACCTCAAAATGCCAATGCGTAATTAATGATTTGGGTACTTCCAAAGCCACTAAAATCTTTACAGACACCTTTTCTTAAGAATAACAAAATATGATACAGATACATAATAAGCCTTAAAAAATACCTGAGAGGTCTTGCCTGGGGATTGCCTGCTTCTACATATGGATGTAAATAATCCTTTATGTAGAGATCAGCAGCACTATTAGAATGGGTGCAAATGAGAATCCTGCTGAAATAAATGGTGCAAATAAAAAGAATGATACAACACAAAACTATCCAAGCAGTACAATACCAAAAAAAGCCGTGGCCACTTAACAGTCTCCATCTCCCTCCTCCTCTCTTTACCATGCCAGCCAATGATGACATTGAAAGTATATTGCTCTAAGCTAAAAGGAAGTTTCCCCGAATAATTTTTTAATCAATCAGATATTTTTTTAAATCCAGCTCCTTTGGGTTCTAACATCTAACAAAATTCTTTCCCAGGCTTACAGCTTTGATGGCTATTTCAAGACTATAATTGTCTACACTGCCAAATTTCAAAAACAGTATTTTGGAAAATACAAACTTCAGTACTTTAAAGTTTTAGCTTTTCTTTTCATTTTTGAGAGCCGGATAATAGTTGTCTTATTGGCCCTCATTCTGGCATTTAAAACAAGAGCGGTTGTGCCCAGCTAAGAAGACAGAAGCACTTCCCCTACTCACCTCGTCTCCTGCTGCTGCAGTATGTGCTTGACGGCCTGAGCCAGCGTGAACGTTTTGCCTGTCCCATAGGGTCCAATGATGAGGACCGGCGGCAGCTGGATTGAGAGTGGAGTGGTGATGGCCAGGACAGCTTCTTTCTGTTTCGCATTTAGCCGGGGATCCAACTGTTCATCCCACTGTCTACAGAAAATAAAAATGCAAGTTATTTTAATTACATGCACCTTAGTAATGAACATAACACAACACAGAGATGTCACCAATTTCACTGCACATAGAATCCACAGAAACAGCACAGTGCCTGGAACAACCAATGCTTATCCTAAAACACCTTTTCATAAAACTACCCAAGAGAGTCATCATGAGTTGTTCTACCATGGAACCAATAGTGACCTGAGTCGGACATTGTCTGAAGAATTCAAAAACTTCTAGACTAGTTACTGGAAATATTTCAAAAATGTGATTTCCTATTATATAAAAGCAGCAGAAAAATTTTCTAGTGATAAAGAAGTAGCCATTTCCTTCCACAGCAAATAAAATACAAAAGGAAAACTCTCCAAATTTCTACTTCTAGTCATGGAAAGGTCTCCTAGGTGAGGCTTAAAACAATGAGAAAAGACAAAGTCTGCATATCTCAATAAGAAGTATCAAAGTTTTATAAAATAAAAAGTTTTATAAAATCTTGATTTATTAAATACTAATTTCTTAAAAGGTATCAAACCCTGCCAGGCATAGTGGTGCATGCCTTTAATCCCAGCATTAGGGAGGCAGAGGCAGGGGGATATCTGTGAATTTAAGGCCAGCCTCTACATAGTGAGTTCCATGCCAGCTGAGGCTGAAGTGCGACCCTGTCTCAAAAGAGACCCCCCCCAAAAAAATGTACTAAACCCCAAACAAAATGAAATATTTTCTAGTATTTTCAAACACAGACGCTACTTTTCAGGGTGAAAAACACCTGTCACAACAGCATGGAGGGCTGTTATAATGAGATCCATTTTGCTAATGCCCCTTGTATGGCCCGGCTAAGTTACAAAGATTTAAATGGACACCAGATGCTGAGACAGAACAAAGTAAGTGAAGAGTACATGTCATTCTTTCTCACAACTACGATGAAAATACTAAATATTGCAACAACTATGGGAAAATGACAGGGATGTGAACCAAAAAAGGAACAGTGTGAAGAATCTGCAAAACTGCAAAGTTCCTACAGAATAACCCAAAACTAGACAGAGTTTAGATAGGAAAACCCCCTTTTGGTGAAGCTGCACACTGTTTAAAGTCAGAAGGTAGTCATATGTGGAAAATCATCCTAATAGCCTGGATTGTTAGGAAATTATAACTGCTACATTACGCTCATCTCAAACCAAAGAAATTCTTCTTTAAAAACTACAAAATCGAGCCGGGCAGAGGCAGGCGGATCTTTGTGNTTAATTTTATTTAGTTCTGTATGTGTGTGAATGTACTGCCTGCATGCAAGTCTGTGCACCCGTGTCGTGCAACGCCGCGGCGGTCAGAAGAGGGTCTCGGATTCCCCTGGAGCTGGAGTTCTCCTGGAATTGGAGTTTCAGACGGCTCTCGGCCGCCATGTGGGTGCTGGGGATCGAACCCAGGTCCTCTGTAAGAGCAGTCGGCGCTCTTAACCGCTAGGCCATCTCTCCAGCCTCCTATTTTGATCTTTTACATGTGAACATGTTACTATTTTTACAAGTGCTTATTTTAAATTACCAAGAAGTATCAAAATCCTGTAGCACCAGGGACCTGCTCCCTGAGGCTGTGACTCCCGCTCCTCAGGGACTGCCCCTCTGTTGTGTCAACTCTGGGCCTGGAGGCCATTTCTGTTTGCTCAACACTCTGTCCTTGCCATCTTCTGTGCTGTCTCCTTGTGGCCTGTGGTAAATGGGCATGTAACCTCAGATGGGCTGTGGAGATTAGTCCAGGGGCAAGTACCTTATTTAAGTCCAGCCAATCACAATCCCTCTTGGGCCTTTTACCGCCTGGAAAATTCTTTCCTCTTGGTCCTGGGCTCTGAATTCCAGTAGCCCAGGCTTTCAGACATGAGGTGACTCAGGGCACAGGTCCAGAGTGGCAGGATAAGAACCAGTCTGTTTCATTTATGTTGAACCCTGTCATCTCGAAGCCTGCTCCCAGTCTGCCTTGCCCATTTAGTTTGGTCACATTGGATCCTAGCCAAAGAGAAACCCACAGCTTCTCCCAAGGAAAACCCAAACCCAAGACACCCTTCACAGAGGTAAGGGATCTTTAAGGCTAGGATCCAGCACTACCACCTACCATGTATCTGAAACAGTTCTTAACTTCTGGGCCTCAGATGGGCTCCCTGAGCTTCCACTAGAGACAGAGGGGCAGGAAGGGCAGCCAGGATCAGATTCCCTCTGGGCCTTGAGAATAAAATGTCCATATGACACCCAGCAACAGGTCCCCGCCTTATAAAAGCCTTCAGCAGATGCCCCCACAGCATGCACAACAGGCAGCTGGGGGTGCTCATTCCATGGGAGTCCCCACAGCCTGCTGCATTCCCTGAATGGAGGTCATGGCTCCACGGGGCCCCCCAACCTTCACCCCACAGGTGCAGGGGTGGAGTGGGAGCCTAGTGCTGCTCTGAATTGTGCTCCCCCTCGACCTTTGCCCCCACTTTGGCAGTCACCATGTGTTCAACCTTCCTCAAATTACCCACCCTGGGTATATAATCTGCCTTTGTAGGGCTCCGACTAGTTGGCAGGGCTCCTTTTCTGGTGGTCTCAGATCCCAGCCGGACAAAACCCTGCTCTGTCAAGGACGCTGCCCCAGGCCCCAGCCACCATTCCCATTCCAGCTCAGGCTTCAGTACCTAAGCTGGTTTCTCTGAAATCCGCAGATTTCAAACCTGAAGAAGTGACCTCTGATGAAAGGTGGATCCTTGCCTCTGATGTACAGCCAGGCTCTACAGGAGATACACAGGGTACACCTGGGTTGTACTCTGGAAGCAGAAGCTTCCAGAGTAGAGCAGTGATTTTTGTACACTAGCAAAGATACCTGAGAGTGTATTTATAGAAAGATACAGAGACATGGGCAGGCGGCATCTACCTAGAGATACAAAGACTGCTAGAGAGCCACAAAGTGTATTTGCTGATGGCAGACTCAAGGTCTCCACACCTCCATCAGAGCCAACACCACACAATGGTGTCATCTTGGAAAACCACGCTTTTATGTGCTTGCTTCTCTCTGTAGCAGTTTCCCAAATGAGAAAGCTGCTTTCAAAGACAATCTTTAAACATGGTTGCATCCTTCAAAAGCAAAGATGGGCACAGGAGAGGGGTACTTCCACATTGTGTATGGCAAAAAAAAAAGGTAATAAAATACAGGGCTGGCTTGGGCCTAGGGCATGTTTCCTTTGAAGAGGTGAGGAGGCGACTCCAGAAAGCACAGCTCAGGTGTCTAGATCGGCTAAGGTGTCTAGACTGGGGCATGGAAACAGGACATCAGAGAGGGCTCTTTCGGCTGAAATGCCCTGAAGCACATTACAGTCAGTTAGGGGGAAGTCAAACCAGAAAAACACTAAGAGGTAGCAGCTGTTGGCCTCTGGCCATCTCGAGGGTCTCTGAAGCCGGGCCAGGCAAGGGGGTTCTCCTCAAAGAACTGGAGGTGCTACTGGGGCAGTTGGGCCGAGGGTTCCTGTGCTTCGGAAAGATCTGTGTAGGCCCTGCAGCTGAGGATGCCCACGGATCCTTCCAAACCCAGAGTCACTTCTACATTAATTTTTCATGAACATGTGCTTGTGCTATGTTTGCACATGTGCATGGATGTTTGCACATGGGTTTTGGTTTCTTGTTTGTTTCTTTTGTCTTTTTGAGACAGGGTCTCCCTGTACACCCCACCCCCACCCCGAACTCACAGAGATCCGCCTGCCTGCCTCCAGAGGGCTAGGATTAAAGGCATGCACCTCAACGCCCAGGCTTAAAGCCAGTTCTTAGCTGCCATATGGGTGCTAGGAATCGAATCTGGATCCTCTGCAAGAGCAGTTGGTACTCTTAACCACTGAGCCATCTCTCCAGCCCTGGATGTTTGTACATTGTATGAACATGTGTGTGTGTGTACAGGCCAAAGGTTGACATCAGGTGTTTTCCTTAATCACTTTCCACCTTATATATTTAGGCAGGATCTCTCACTTGGAATGAGAGATCACCATTCTGCTACTGTCCCTAGCCAGCTTCCTATGAAGATACCCTGTCTCTACCGCGTGACTGCTGAGATTACAGGTAAAACACCATGCCCAGCATTTATGTGGGGATCCAAATTCCAGTCTTCACAGCTTATGCAACAAATGCTTTGCTCACTGAGCCATCTCCCCACCGGTTATTTATGAAAAAACTAAGCAGTTAACAATCACTGCCCTATTTTCTTTGTTTTTTGTTTTTTTTTTATTAATTTTATTTATTTCTGTATGTGTATGAATGTACTGTCTGCATGCAAGTGTGTGCACCCGTGTCGTGCAATGCCGCAGAGGTCAGAAGAGGGTGTTGGATTCCCCTGGAACTGGAGTTCTCCTGGAATTGGAGTTTCAGGCGGTTCTTGGCCACCATGTGGGTGCTAGGGATCGAACCCAGGTCCTCTATAAGAGCGGTCGGCACTCTTAACCGCTAGGCCATCTCTCCAGCCCTGAACCACTTTTTATTTATTTTTTATTTTATTTTTTTTTTTATTTAATTTTATGAACATCACTTTAAGAAGTAACATGAAAAAAAAAAACTGAGAGAAAGATGCAGGACAGTTATGGCAGAATGCATGATCTGGGATGGGGTGGGGTGGGATGGGGGGAAGGGAAGGGGAAAATATGGCTGAAGCTTAATTGGAAAATGATGTATGAATATCACGAGCACAAAAAAGATAATTAATTAATAAAAAAAAAAAAAAGAAATGAGCGGGCGTGGTGCACACCTTTAATCCTAGCACTTGGGAGGCAAGAGGGGCAGGCAGAATCTTTTGTGTGAGTTCAAGGCCAGATCCATCTACATAGGAGTTCTACGGACCTGGGGCTAATAGGGAGACCCTGGTCTCAAAAAGACAAAAAAAAAAAAAAAAAGTAAGCACGATTACACTGAAGGACTTAGTATAGGTTGGAGGGTTTTTTTTGGTTTTTCGAGACAGGGTTCCCTGAGCCATAGATGTCATGGAACTCACTCTGTAGACCTAGGCTACGGCCTTGAGCGTCACAAATGCATCATCCGCCACGATTCCTCTGTGTCCTCCCACAGACTTGGTAGGAGACTTTAGAAAGACCATAAAACTACAGTCCATACGTAGGTAGGCGCCACACAGCAACCCGGTTAGGAGACATTTTTGAAGATGAGGAGCTAGAGAGATAGGCTCAGCGGTTAAAGAGCGCCAACTGCTCCTTGCAGAAGTACCTTGGGTTTGATTCCCAGCACCACAAATGGCGGGAAAGAAGACCATCTTACTTCCAGTTCCCAAGGGGAACTCCGACACCCTCTTCTGACCTCCTGCAGCATTGCACGACACAGGTGCACCAACCCATACAACGACAGTACACATTCATACACATAAAAATAAACAATATAAACGGGCAACTGGTGGCTCACGCCTTTAATCCTTAGCACTTGGAGGCAAGAGGCAGGCAGATTTTGTGGAGTTCAAAGGCCAGCGGTCTACAGCTGGGTTCCAGGCAGCTGGGGACTACAGGGAGAACCCTGTCTCGAAAAAGGACCAAAAAAAAAAAAAAAAAAAAAACTATAAATAATAATAATATAAATAAAAATTTAATAAATAAAGAGAGTGACTGCAAAAACTCACATTGTACAGTAACATTGACAAATTGCACATTATTAAAGTCAATTTCAGAAATTATACGTAAACAAAGAAATTTCAAATTCATGTTTCAAGATATAATTACAAAATTTTAGTTTGAGGGTTATAACCAGTTAGTTAGTTATCTATACTCTAATTTCTTTTGTTATTGTTCCCCTTCATTGTATATTACTCCAAAATACACATATACACTCCCAAACATAATATACCAAAATGAGTAAGTGTCTGAAAACAAGCTATAGGTTAATTCCAAAAACAACATTTTTGGGATTCTTTTTTTTTTTTTTTTTAATATTATTTATTTCTGTTATGTGTATGAACGTTACTGTCTGCATGCAGAGTTTTGCAGCTCCGGTGCGGTGCAATGTCTGCTCGGAGGTCAGAAGAAGAGTGGTGTTTCGGATTCCCCTGGAACTGGTTTCTCCAGAATGGTAGTTTTCAGACGGGTTTCTCGGCTGCCATTGTGGGTGCTGGGGATCGAACCCGGGTCCCTCTGTAAGAGCGGTTCCAGCGCTCTTGTAACCACTACCATTCTCTCCAGCCCCGGGATCACATTTTACAGTAATTTTGCATGCCATTAGAAAGAAATATACTTAGTACGCGGCTCTTAACTGCTAGGCCATCTCTCCTCTTTAACAGTACATTATCTCAACCGGGCATGGTGGTGCACACCTTTAATCCTAGCACTCGGGAGGGCAGAGGCAGGTGGATCTTTGTGAGTTCAAGGCCTAGCCCTGGTCTACCAGAGGGAGTTCCAGGACCAGTAGGGCTACAGGGAGACCTGTCTCAAAAAGACCAAAAAAAAAAAAAGTACATTATCTCAGCACTCGGGAGGAAAGGAGAAGGGCAGAAGGCCAGAGGAGATGGCGAGATCCTCTTCTGAGTTCAAGAAGGCCCCAATTGTATAACAGAGTGGTATGAAGTCAGGCACGCTGGGGCTCGAGGAGATCGTTCAAAAGACAAAAAAAAAAAAAAGTACATTACACTCAAGGCGAGGCGAGCAGAGGCAGAGGAGATGGATCTTCTGAGTTCAAGGCAGCTTGGTCTACAGAGTGAGTTTCAGCAGCTGGGTACAGGGAGACCTGAACGGATTGCAAGGTAGAAAGAAAAAAAAAAAAAAAAAGTTACAATCTGAACTACACCTCATATCAATTTAATGAGGCTGATAATCAACTTGCTATGTAACCTAGGAATGTAAAGTTATATTTCTTTCTTTCTTTTTTTTTTTTTTTTTTTGTCTTTCCCTGACAGGGTCTCCCTATAGCCCCAGCTGTCCTGGAACTCACTCTGTAGACCAGGATGGCCTTGAACTCACAAAGATCTGCCTGCCTCTGCCTCCTGAGTGCTGGGATTAAAGGTGTGCACCGCCATGCCCAGCTGAGATAATGTACTGTTAAAGAGGAGAGATAGCCTAGAGGTTAAGAGCCCCGACTGCTCTTGCAGAGGATCTGGGTTTGATCCCCAGCACCCACATGGCGGCTGAGAACCATCTTTAACTCCAGTTCCAAGTGAATCCGACATCCTCTTCTGACCTCTGCAGCATTGCACGACATGGGTGCACAAACCTACATGCAGACAGTACATCCATACACATAAAAAGTAAAATTTAGGGCTGGAGAGATAGCCTAGCGGTTAAGAGCACCGACTGCTCTTGCAGAGGACCCGTGTTCAATCCCCAGCACCCACATGGCGCTTGAGAACTGTCTGTAACTCTAATTCCAGGAGAACTCCAGTTCCAAGGGAATCCGATGCCCTCTTCTGACCTCTGAGGCATTGCACGACATGGGTGCACAGACTTACAGGCAGACAGTACATTCATACACATGGAAAATAAATAAATTTTTTAAAAAATAATAATAAAATAAAATTTAAAAAAAAGATTCTTTTTCATAAATATCAGAACTTGGGAAAATAGAGACATAAACTTCAAGTTATATCTATAGTAGCATCAGGCTTGACTTACATATAAGAATCTGGTGAGGGGCTGGAGAGATGGCCTAGCGGTTAAGAGCACCGACTGCTCTTGCAGAGGACCCGGGTTCGATCCCCAGCACCCACATGGCGGCCCAGAACCATCTGAAACTCCAATTCCAGGAGAACTCCAGTTCCAGGGGAATCCAACACCCTCTTCTGACCTCCGCAGCATTGCACGACAGGGGTGCACAAACTTGCATGCAGACAGTACATTCATACACATACAGAAATAAATAAAAATAAAAAAATTAAAAAAAAAAGAATCTGGTGCTAGGATCCACAAATGAGGGACACCATACCTGGTTTGTCTTTCTGGGACTGTGTTACTTCACTTAGCCTAATGGCTTCTAGTTCCATCCATCTACCAGCAAACTCCATTGTGTAGATATACCACATTTTCATTATCTACTCATCAGTTGAGGGACACTTGAATTGCTTCCAGCTCTTCACTATTGTGAAGAGAGCTGCAATAAACGTGGTTGTACACCTATCTCTGCAATATGATAAATCTTCTGGGTATATACCCAGAAGTGTTATGCCTGGGTCGAGTGCCAGGTTCATTTTCAGCCTTTTTTTTTTTATTTTTTTTTTATTTTTGTATGTGTATGAATGTACTGTCTGCATGCAGCTCTGTGCACCCGTGTCGTGCAATGCCGCGGAGGTCAGAAGAGGGTCTCGGATTCCCCTGGAACTGGAGTTCTCCTGGAATTGGAGTTACAGACGGTTCTTAGCCGCCATGTGGGTGCTGGGGATCGAACCCGGGTCCTCTGCAAGAGCATCGGTGCTCTCAACCGCTAGGCTATCTCTCCAGCCCCCATTTTCAGCCTTTTAAGAGTTCTCCACACTGCTTTCCATAAGGGTTACATGAGTTTGCATTCCCACCAGCAGTGGGTAAGTAGTCCTCTTTCCCCACATCATCTCCAACATTTGACATCATTTATTTTCAATCTTAAAAGTGGTTTTAATTTGCATTTCCTTAATTACTAGTGATGTTGAACACTTTTAAAGATGTTTCTCACCCGTTTTTTACTTCTTCGTTTGTGAAGTCTCTGTTCAGCTCTTTACTCCATCTTTTGATTGAGTCATTTGTTTTCTTGCTCTGTTGCTTTTTAAGTAATTTATATATGGCTGTTAGACCTCTATCAGCTGTGTCACTGGTGAAGGTTTCCTCCCACTCTACGGGTTCTCTCTTTACTTCTTTGACTAATCTTTCGCTGTACAGAAGCTTTTAGTTTAATGAAGTCCCACTTGTCAATTGTTGATCTGATTTCCTGTACAACTGCTATCTGATTTAGAAAGTCTTCTCCTACCCCTATCTCTTGTAGATTACTGTCAACATTTTCTTCTATCATTTTCAGAGTTTCAGATTTTACATTGAGGTCTTTGATCTATTTGGAGTTTATTTTTGTACAGGATGAAAGGTAGGAGTTTAGTTTTATTCTTCTACAAGTGGTAATCCAGTTTTGCCAGCACAATTTGTTGAAGATACTGTCTTTCCTCCATTGAGTCTACTTGGCCCCTTTGTTTAATATGAGGTGGCTAAAACTGCATGTACTCAAGTTTGGATCTTCAGTTTTGCTCCATTGATCTATGGGTCTATTTTTGTGCCAGTACCAGGTTGTTTTTATGACCATAGCCTTGTCTGGTATGGTAATCCCCCTCCCATTTTAATTTATAAAGTTTTATTAGAACACAGACATGCTAATTCACTTCCACGTTGCCTATAGCTGCTTTTGTGATACAATGGCAGAGTTGGGAAGTTATGACAAGCACTGCAAGACTTACATAAAGTTTAAAATATCTGGATCTTTATAGAAGGTTTGCCAATACTGAATATATAAAACAACAAAATACAGCAAAGAAATGAAACAAATAACAACCATGTCAAAATGGATATGATGCTGATGAATAAAACCAGAATCAAGGTACATACCACATGACTGCATTTACACAGTTCCAAAACAGGTGAAATTCTTTTTTTCTTTTTCTTTTTTGTCTTTTCAAGACAGGGTCTCCCTGTAGCCCCAGCTGTCCTGGAACTCACTCTGTAGACCAGGCTGGCCTTGAACTCACAAAGATCCACCTACCTCTGCCTCCCAAGTGCTAGGATTAAAGGCGTGCACCACCACGCCTGGCCCAAAACAGGTGAAATTCTTCTCTCAGGTTAGAGGCCAAAATAATGGCTGTCTTTGAGGGAGCTAGTGATTGTAAAAAGCCAACAAAGGCCTCTGAAGATGTTCCTGATCAACGTTGTGAAAATTCATAAGTTGCTCACTTAATACTTGTATATAGGTATAATAGCGCATACCTGTAATCCCAGCACTGAGGCAGGAGAACTATGAGTTTTAGGCCAAACTAGACTACTTAGTGAGACCCTCTAAAAAAATTATATGCCTCTCTATATTATTCCTCATAAAAAAATTAAAATCATTTTTATGAATGCAGGTCCATTAGGAAATGTCTGGAAAAGCATACATTTTAGTAGTTGTGATATCAGTTGTTTAATCTGTAGTCTCAATGAATAGTTTTTTTTTTCAATGAATAGTTTTAATCTATGAATAGACTTCATTCTTTTTTGCTTATGAGTATTTTGTCTGCATCTTAATATTCTACATTGACTCTACTGCTACTATAATTGTCAAAAAAGTTTTAAGAGAATGACAAAAGGAACACTTCCAACCTCAGAGAGGAAAAAAATGTGGTGAAATGGTGCCTCCTAGTGGAAGACATACAGTACAACTTCATAGCACCCTTTTAACTCAATGTTTTGTTTTCAAAGTGTAATTTTTATTAAACCTCTTTTCCTCTTCCCCAACAGACATTTTATCTCAGGAGGACTTGGAGGTGGTGCAGGAATTATGCCTATAAACTTCTTCTGTCAGGAGGAAACCAGGAACTTTCCAGAATCAGACCTGTGATGTGCTGGGCTGTTCACATTTCCTTGCCTTTCTAAGCCAAGGTTTATTAGAATAGAATATACTATAGAATAGTTAGCCTGAGATAAAGGTGAATCTCAGAAGAGAAGTTACTTTAATCAAGGAATCCAATTCAACTTGAGTAATTTAGTCCTACATTGTTAAGTCAGTCACTTCAAAACTGAGCTGAATATAATTTAAATCATCATTCATGCAGTTGTCACAGGACTTGGGACTTGGCTCACCTCTACCGTTGCCAACTCAATGAAGGGCAAGCTGTTGAACTTCTCTGTGGGGAAAATAGAAATAACAGTTCCTGGCCTTCTTGACTCTGCTCAACTCCATCTTTTCAAATAATAATCACTACATGTATATATTTTATATATATATTCTTGAATTCTTTTTTTTTTATTTTTTTTATTAATTTTATTTATTTCTTTATGTGTATGAATGTACTGTCTGCATGCAAGTCTGTGCACCCGTGTCGTGCAATGCCGCAGAGGTCAGAAGACGGTCTCGGATTCCCCTGGAACTGGAGTTCTCCTGGAATTGGAGCTTCAGACGGTTCTCGGCCGCCATGTGGGTGCTGGGGATCGAACCCGGGTCCTCTGTAAGAGCGGTCGGCGCTCTTAACCGCTAGGCCATCTCTCCAGCCCTTGAATTCTTTATTACATTTATTCATGGGGGTTGGCACAGGTATGCCACAGCACAACTGTGGAGGTCAGAGGACAACTTGGAGGAGTCAGTTCTTGTCCACTATATGGGTCCCAGGGTTTGAACTCAGGTCCCAGGGATCCAAGGAAGATGCCTTTACCTGATTAAAGGCATGTGCCACCACACCCAGCTTATATTCTATTTTTTAAGATTTATTTTATGTGCATAAATGTTTCACTTGCTTATATGTATATGTACCACATGTGTGCCTGGTGTCCTTAGGGAACAGAAGAGGGCATAAGATCCCCTAGAACTGGAGTTAGAGGTGGTTGTGAGTCACCATGTGGTTGCTGGGAACTGAACTCAGGTCCTCTGCTAGAATAGCCAGTGCTCTTAACCACTGAACCATCTCTCCAGCCCCTCAAGTAATAAGTGTGTGTGTGTGTATGTGTGTGTGTGTGTGTTTATATATACTATATTACATATAGTATACACATTATTTTTGGATAAAAAATGTTTCAAAACAAAACAAAAAAAGTCAGGCATGGTGGTGCATGCCTTTAATCCTAGATCTTGGGAGGCAGAGGCAGGTGGATTTTTGTAAGTTCAAGGCCAGCCTGGTCTACAGAGTGAGTTCCAGGACAGCTGGGGCTACGGGAAAACCCTGTCTCGAAAAGACCCAAAGAAAAAAGTTTGAATGTTAATATTTGGCGAATTTGGATGAAAACAGCCAAAGATTCTCAGTATTATCATCACACCTTTCTAAATCAGGGACAGTATCAAAATAATACAATGTATAGTATAACATATAATTATACATAATTTACATATAATTATATATTGTAGGAGCATCTTAATTACAAACATAAAGAATGTTTATAAAGTATTTAAAATTGTTAAAACATGGCGGCCAAGAACCATCTGAAACTCCAAATCCAGGAGAACTCCAGTTCCAGGGGAATCCGAGACCCTCTTCTGACCTCCGCGGCATTGCACGACACGGGTGCACAGACCTACATGCAGACAGTACATTCATACACATAAAAAATAAATAAAATTAAAAAAAAAAAAAAAGGGAATGAAATCCCAGGACTCAGAGTTAAATTAAGAACAAACCGTCCCACAGAGCTGACTCTGATGCCCACCCTCTGCTTTCTGAATGCTTCCAGGACTCATGAACACTGTCCACAGCATGGAGAATCCTTCCCTGCTGACTTTGCACTCTGAGGAATGCTACTAGGGATTGCTTGGTATCTTTTTTCTTCAGTATTTGGTACTTTACCACAAAGGTGTAAATACTTCTTTTCAGTGTTGTGACCAAGTGTTACCCCTCAGCCAACAACTTACCCACATTTGAGGGCTGGGAGCTGATCTTTCCGAATGAGGCTTCAGAGGAAGCATCTTCCTTCCCTTTTTAAATTGTGCAAACTATAAATTACATTTATTATTTTGATCTTATTATTTTTGAAAGAAATCTTTTAACCCTATGAGCTCACTACCTTTATTACTATTTATTTACCATAAGAGCATCATTCCAACCAGACTTGCTGAAAATCTATTGGTGAGGCAAATAGTGTGCGTGTACATATATCATATATACATGTATACACACAAATATGCTGCATATATATTTATAAAACTTCTAGTGGGAGTTCTATATAAAAAGATGTTTCTCTGGTAAAGTTTTACAAAAAGCAGAGCTTTCCTAAGTTAATTTTCAGTTAACTGTGTGATCCAGTTCTTCCAGCTGCTTCTGTATTGAGGTACATATGAATACAGTTTTTATATGTAGCTATGAAAGAATTTATTTCATACAATGTTAAATACTTGAGCAAATGTATTCAACAAAGCAAGCAAATGAAAAGGAATCTATTTGTGGAATAAACTCCAAACTTAAATTTCAGTATTTTAGTAACATGCCAGCTGTTCTTACTGTATTTATTAAAACTTGTAATAATGTGATTTTTCAATGGTATTAGTTCAAATTGAAATGGTTTCATGCCATATGGAAATCTTTAATTTATTTGTTGAGGTACCATATAGTTAGGGTGCTAGGTGACAGATGTTTATATGTGCAATAGGAACTACTGGTTTGAATGTGTGTGCTCTTTCTGAGGACTGGCAAAGTGTTGCTTTGGCAGCACGTATCCTGAGTACTGGCAAGATCCAGCAAAACTACTGCTTATTCTCCAAAGAAAATTAGGAGCTCTATCCTCAGTGACATGGGACAGACAACCGAGTACTTGCCCTGTGACTTGAGTTTTCTATAGGAATTTTATTAAAGATTGTTTAATTTTGTTGACCTTCTTAATATTCTCAGTCAAATAAATGGGTGAGTTGGTTTCGGCCGTTTTGGAATACGTGGACCTCTTCTTTATGGGCAACACAAGAGTTTTTAGAAATTGCCACTGGAACTCAGAAAAACTGGCCAAGTCAGTAGACAAGCCAGCCTCAGTATCCTGAGTACTAGCAGGGGCTGTCTGAGGCTCAGGCCTCTGCCCAGCTTCTCTCCATGTTCCCTGGCTGTCGGCCACAGCGTAGGCTCGGGTGATGGGAGTCTGGGGGGAGGAGGTTATTTAAGTGTATGAGTGTTTTACTTGTGTGTTTGCATGCGCAACACATGCACCCACAGAAGCCAGAAGAGGCCATCAGATGCCCTAGAACTGGAATTACAAATGGTCGTTAGCCTACATGTGGGGATGAAAACCTAACCAAACTGGGTCCTTTGCAGGAGTATCCAGGGCTTTTAACTGTTGGGTTGTCTCTCCAGCCTTGGGAGGGGGGTATCTTCAGCTTTCTCATGCCTTTAAGAAGTAGCCTGAAGTCAGGTAGATGACTGCATTAGTTACTTGGTACTGAGTCAAGACCAGACTGCAGCCACTTTGGAAACGAAGCTGAGAGCCACCTGCTTGCTTGTAGAAGCTTAGCTGAGAGTAGCCTGCTTGCTTGTAGAAGCTTAGCTGAGAGCAGCCTGCTTGCTTGTAGAAGCTTAGCTGAGGGTCTGGGTTGCCCCTGTCTCGACTTGCTTTTCCCGGGGCTGCTTGAGATACAGAACAGGAATTCAGAAAGGCAGGCTTGTTATATGGTAGCCATCCTCCTTGTATTTTTTTTATTATATTTTAATTTTAATTTAATTTATGTGTATGAATGTACTGATTTGCGTGTAGGTCTGTGCACACGTGTCGTGCATGCCGCGGAGGTCAAAGAGGGTCTGGATTCCCTGGAACTGGAGTTCTCCTGGAATTGGAGTTACAGACGGTTCTCAGCTGCCATGTGGGTGCTGGGGATCGAACCTGGGTCCTCTGCAAGAGCGGTGGTGCTCTTAACCGCTAGGCCATCTCTCCAGCCCCTTTTTTTGTATTTTTGAGAGAGAGTCTCCCTTTAGTCGCAACTGGTCTGGAGCTTGCTCTGTAGACCAGGCTAGCCTTGAACTCACAGAGATCCACCTGTCTCTGCCTCCCAAGTGCTAGGATTAAAAGCATGCACCACCACGCCTGGCACTAAAGACAGTTCTTAGCTGCCATGTAGGTGCTGGGAATCAAACCCAGGTCTTCTAGAAAAGCAGTCAGTGCTCTTAACCACTGAGTCATCTCTCCAGCCCCCTTAATTTATTTTTATTATGTGTATGAGTGTATTGCCTGCATATATGTAAGTGCACATGTGTCATGTAGTGGCCACAGAGGTCAGAAGAGGATGTTGGATCCTCTGGAACTAGAGTTACAGGTGGTTGTTAGCTGTCATGTGGGTTCTAGGAACTTAACCCGGGACCTTTGTAAGAGTAGCCAGTGTTCTTAACCACTAAGCAATCTCTCCAACCCCATAAATTTTTATTCTTTTTTTTTTATTAATTTTATGTATTTGTATGTGTATCTGTTACTGTCTGCATGTAGGTCTGTGACCGTGTTGTGCAATGCCCCGGAGGTCAGAAGAGGTGTAAGATTCCCTGGAACTGGAGTTCTCCTGGAATTGGAGTTTCAGACAGTTCTTGGCCTCCATGTGGAGCTGGGGATCGAACCCGGTCCTTGTAAGAGCGGACGGCGCTCTTAACCGCTAGGCCATCTCTCCAGCCCATAAATTTTTATTCTTAATTGATACATGGTAGTTGTCTGTATTCATGGGGTGGAGTGTGACATTTCAGTACACGTATATAATGTATAATGATCAGATCTGATCTGTCACCTCAAGTGTTTATCATGTGTTTGTGTTGGAACATTGAAAATACTCTCTAATATTTTGAATTATGAAGTTGTTGTTAACAATAGTTTTCCTGCTGTGATGTAGAATGTTAGTTATTGCTATGTAGCTATAGCCCCTTTTAAGCTTTTTCTGGTGGGCATAATAAATTAAAAAAATTTTATTTGTATGAATGTTTTGCCTGCATGTATATAAGTGCAGCAGTCTGTCCAGTGCCCTTGGAGACCAGAAGAGGGCATCCTTCGCTCCACTGGAATTGGAGTTATGGACAGTTGTTAGTTACTATGTGGGGGTTCTGGGAACCAAACCCAGGTCCTCTGCAAGAGCAGCCTGTGCTCTTAACTGTTGACCCATCTCTTCAGCCTCATGCATATTAAGGTTTTAAAATAAAAATTGAAAAATCATAATACTGCTTATTTGTCTTTTTGGACATTTCACAAGTTACTTCCCTAGCTCAGCATGTCTGTGACAGGGGAGTTGGGGATTAGCTGGAGGTGCTTGTTAACTGATAACACGGCAGGTCTGGCCTCGTGAATGTTCCACTCTTCCCACATTATCAGATATTATGATTTAACAAAACAGAAGTCAGTGTTATATTTGAAACCTTCAAGGTATTCACCTCTTCTTGAAATGATTATATACATATTTGTGGGGTGATGTTGTTCTTTGTTTATTCAGAACAGGGTTTTACTATGGAGCCCTGGCTGGCCTGGAACTTGCTATGTAGATCAGGCTAGTCTTGAACTTACGGAGATCTGTCTGTCCCTGCCTCTAGGTGCTAGTATTGCTTTCTTATTTATTTATTTATTTATTTATTTATTTATTTATTTTATATTTTATTAATTTTTTACATAAATTTATTTTTAATTTTTTTAACAAATCTGACCCGTGCCCCCCCCATTCGCCCACCCACCAGAGCTCATGCTTCTGCCAAATATGCTTTTTCATCTCTCTTTTCAGTGTTTCTCAATATTCTCCATGAGAAGTTGAATGTTTTGAGCAAAATTACTGTTTCAGTCAGTTTCTTCTCGTCCTTTTGTTTTTCGGTGGTGGTGGGTTGTTTCCAAATATGCATCACTCCCCAACTGCTTTGGAAAAAGCTCAAGGGGGCCATACACAAGAAATACTTACAACTAGGTATGGCATTAGCATCCACAGATGAGGGATAATTTTTTTTTTTTTTTTTCTGGGATGTGTTACTTACTTCAGCATGATGTCTCTAGTTCCAGCCATTTTCAGCAAAGCTCATGATGTTTCTTTCTTTACTGCTGCATAAGAACTCCATTGTGTAGATGTACCACATTTTTCTATCCCACTCATCAGTTCAGGGGCATTTGGTTGGTTCCAGCTCCTTACTATTGTGAAGAGAGCTGAAATAAACATGGCCATTGCATGTATCTCTGCTGGTGGGGTGAGGTCTTGAGGGTATGTGCCAGGAGTGGTGTATGGCTGTGGTCGGGTGGCAAGTTCATTCCAAGTCTTCCAAGGTTCTCCAACTGCTTTCCCTAGTGACTGTCGAGTTTACATTTCCCACCAGCAGTGGATAACTGTTCCCCTTTCCTCACAACCTCTCCGCATCTTGGTATCATTTGTTTCTTGATCCTAGCCAGTCTTATTGGAGTAAGATGATATCTTAAAGTGGTTTTGATTTGCATTTCCTTAATGATTAGTGATGTTTGAAACGTTCTTTTTTTTTTTAATTTTAATTATTTTTGTTATGTGTACGAATGTACTGTCTGCGTGTAGGTCTGTGCACCCGTGTCGTGCAATGCTGCGGAGGTCAGAAGAGGGTCTCACATTCCCCTAGAACTGGAGTTTTCCTGGAATTGGAGTTACAGACGGTGCTTAGCCACCATGTGGGTGCTGGGGATCGAACCTGGGTCCTCTGCAAGAGCAGTCGTTGCTCTTAACCGCTAGGGCTATCTCTCCAAGCCCCTGTTGAACACACTTCTTAGGTGTTTCTCAGACATCTCTAATTCCATCACTTGTGAATCTCTGTTCAGTTCTTTGCTCCATCTATTAAGTGGTCATTTGTTTTCTTTCTTCTTTTGTTTTTTGAGTAGTTATTTATTTTGGAAATCAGTGCTTTGTCAGATGTATCTGAGGTAAAGTTCGTTTCCTCCCACTCTGTGGGATTTCTCTTCACTTCCTTGATTGTTTCTTTTGATGTACAGAAGCTTTTGAGTTATAATGAGGTCCCATTTGTCCATTTTTGATCTTAATTTCTTGCACTGCTCTGTCTGTTTAGGAAGTCTTTTCTTACCCCTCTGTCTTGTTAGTCCTGCTCCAACTTTTTTTCTTCTATCGCCTTCAGAGTTTGGGGTTTCACGTTCGAGGCTTTTGATCCATCTGGAGTTGACTTTTTGACCAGGGGCAAGAGGTAGGGTTTTAATTTAATCTTCTACAGGTGATGATCCATTTGCCAACACCACTTGCTGAAGATGCTGTCTGTTTCTCCATTTGTTGTCTTTCTGCTCCCCTTGTCAAACATAAGATGGCTGAAATTGGTATGTGCTCAGTTTGGATCTTCGTTTTGTTCCATGGTCAACAGGTCTGTTTTTTTGCCAGTACCAGGCTGTTTTTATGACTAAACCCCTGTAGTATAGTTTAAAGTCTGGTATAGAGATCCCCCCTGTGTAGCCTCTTTTCACTCAGGGTTGTTTTTGGCTATTCGGTAGTCTTTTCTTTTTCCAAATGAAATTAGGACTGTTTTTTCCAACTTGTGAAGAAACTCTTGGGATTTTTGAATTGGGATTGCGTAATCATACAAGAGTTTTTCTAACAGTAAGAAATGGACATTTTTCACAATGTTAATTTTCCCAAATCCATGAGCAATGAGAGGTTTTTCCATCTCCTGAATATTGTCTCTTCAAATTTTTTCTTTAAAGATTTTAAAATTTTTGTTGTAGAGATTCCTTGGTGGTCTCTTGGTTAGAGTTTGTTTCATAGGTAATTTTAAATTGTTTTTTGGAGGTATGTGGTGGGAAGGGCTCTTGAAATTCTTCTACTTTCTCCTATTGCTGTTCTTGGGGTGTAAGAAAGGCCATTGACTTTTTTTTAGGTTAACTTTTGTATCCTGCCACTTTGCTGAAGCTGTTAATGCGTTTCTAGGAGTTTTCTGATGGAGTTTTTTTTTTTAGTGCCTTTGTAGTAATATATCACTGCAAATAGTGATACTTGACTTCTTTTTTCCAATTAGCTCTCCTTTAATTTCCTTTTCTTGTTCTTTAGTCTCTGAGCAAGTGTTTCATATCAGCATATATTGAAGAGGAGTGGTGACAGGGGGGCAGCCCTTGCCGAGTTTCTTGTACTACCTTAAAGGGATGTTGTCTTTCATTCCCCGTTTAGGATAATATTTGGCTGTTGGGTTTCCTGTATATGGCTTTTGATTACATTGAGGAAATGATCCCTCCAATCCAGTTCCTTCTAGGACTTTAAGCATGAAAGGGATGCTGGATTTTTTTTTTTTTTTTTTTTTTGGCATCAATTGAGATGATGGTGTTGGTTTTTGTCTTTGAATTCCGTTTATGTGTTTGATGATGTTTAAAGATTGGAATTTTCATATGGTTGAACCATCCCTGCATCTCAGGTATAAATCCAACCTTGGTCATGATGGATGACTTCTTGATGTGGGTCTGTATGCGATTTGCCAGTATCCTGATTTAGAATTTTGGCAATCTTGTTTCCATAGGGAAGAGGGGTCTATATTTCTCCTTTTCCAGTTTGTAATCTTTGCCTGGTTTTGGTAATAGAGTGATGCCTGGCTTCATAAGGAATTTGGGGAGAATTCCCTCTGTTTTTGTATCCTTCTAAACAGTTCAGGTAATAATGGTTGTAAGGTCTTTTTGAAATGTGTATAGAATTCTGCCGTGAACCATCTGGGCCTGGGCTTTTTTTAGTTGGGAGGGCTTTTACTCGTCCTCTATTTTTTCTTCCTTATTGTTATGGGTTTGTTTAAGCTGCTTATCTCTTCTTGGTCGAGCTTGGTGATTCCCAGGATTTCAGATATTCATCCATTTCTACTAGGTTTTCAAAACTTGGTAGAGTATAGGTTCTTAAAATATTCCCGTATGAATTTTCTGGATCTTTTCCTTGTCTGTTTGTGAATTTCCCTTTTCAATCATGGATTGTATTGATTTGGAGTTGTTCCTTCTTTCTTTTGGTTAACATGGCTTAGGGTCTGTCTATCTTGTTTATTCTTTCAAAAGAAACCAAACTTTTGAATTCCATTGATTTTTTTTTTTTAATTGTTTTTCTTTGTTTCTATTTCATTGATTTCTTTTTTTTTTTTTTTTTTTTTTTTTTTTGGTTGTTTTGGTCTTTTCGAGCAGGGTCTCCCTGTAGCCCCCAGCCTGGAACCTGGAAAACTCACTCCTGTAGACCAGCTGGCCTTGAACTCAATAAAGATCTGCCTGCCTCTGCCTCCCCAAATGCTAGGATTAAGGATGTGTACCACCATCGCCCCGCTGTACATTTCCATTGATTTCTGCTCTGAATTTTTTGTTATTTCTTCCTGTCTGTTGCATTTAGGGTTCATCTGTTGTTGCCTCTCAAGTGCTTTTAGCTGTAGTGTTAGATCAATTCACTTGTGCTCTTTCTGTTTTTCTAATGTAGGCAACCCAGGGCTATAACTTTCCCTCTTAGGACAGACTGTGCTTTTAAGGTATACCATAGGTTTTGTTGTTTGTATTGTCATTGTCATTCAGTTCCAGGAATGTTTTTAATTTCTTTCTTTATCTCTTCCTTGAACCATTAATTATTCAATAGAGTTGTATTGTGTTTAGTCTCCATGTGGTTCTTTGTAGGCAGTAGGGCTTATCCTAGTGTTGGTGTTTGGAAGGCTTTTATTGACTGTGGTCTGATAGAATGCAGAAGATTATTTCAATCTTTTTCGTATTTGTGGAGGTTTCTCTCTTACTGTGTCCCAGTATGTGGTCGATTTTTGGAGAATGTTCCATAGGTGCTGAGTAGAAAGTGTATTTCTCTGGTATTAGGGTGGAAATTAGGTAAAGGTCTCTGGTATTTTGGTGTATCATACATCGTCAGGAATCAGATGTCTCTCTGTTTATTCTTTGTCATGTTGAACCTGTCCAAAGGACTCAGTGGGGTATTGACAGGTCCCCTACTATGTAACTGGGGTTTAGTTTGTGCCTTGTGGTCCTGGAAATTGTCTTTATAAAGTTTGGTGCACCCAGAGTTTGGGGCATATATATTCCATGATTGTGAAATCTTCTTGGTGATTTGTTCCTTTGATAAATGTAAATGGCCTTTCTTTTCTTTTTCTGATTTCTTTTACTTTGAAGTCTATTTTGTCTGATACCTGAAATACGCAAAACACCTGCTTTTTTTTTTAATTTTATTTATTTTTGTATGTGTATGAGTTGTACTTGTCTGGCTGTAGGTTTGTGCACCAGTACCTGTGGGTTCGTGCCAATGCCGCGGGGAGTTCAGAAGAGGGTCTCGATTCCTCTGGAACTGGAGTTCCTCCTGGAATTGGAGTTATAGATCGGTTCTCAAGCCGCCATGTGGGTGCTGGGGGATAGAACCCCCTAGGTCTCTGCAAGAGCATTTGGCGCTCTTAACCGCTAGAGCTATCTCTCCAGCCCCTTATTTCTGGTTTTGCTTTCTTTTTGGTACCATTTGCCTTGGAATATTTTTTTCCTCCTTTTCACCTTTAGGTGTGTGTCTGTCCTTGAAGGTAAGATGTGTTTCTTGGTAGACAGCATATGGATGGATTCCTGTTTCCTAATCCAATCTCCCAGTTGTGTCTTTTGATTGGGTGGAATTTAGTCCTTAATATTTAAGGTTATGACTGATAGGTCTGGGTTGCTTCCTTTTGCCTTTTTATCCATTTGCGGTTTTGGTTAGGTTTCTACTTCTTGCAAGTTATGCTTTTTTTTTTTTTTTTAATTTTATTTATTTTTGTATGTGTAAGAATGTTACTGTCTGCATGTAGCTTACTGCACCTGCGTGTCCGTGCATCATGATGACGGAGGTCAGAAGAGGGTCTCGGATTCCCCTGGAACTGGAGTTTCTCCGCTGGAATTGGAGTTACAGATGGTTCTCAGCCGCCATGTGGCGCTGGGGATTGAACCCAGGAATTCTGCAAGAGCATTACTCAGTTTTAATTGCTGGCCCATCTCTCCAGCCCTTCAAGTTATGCTTTTATTGATTGCTCTTTCTAAGGTGCCTGGGGATGTTTGCTCCTTTCTTCTTTCTTTGAATTGCTTTGAGTAATATCTGCCTCTCTGAAGGTTGGTTCTTCCCCTTAACTTATTCTTTCAACTTCTTTATGTATGGAAGGTTTTTCTCTCTCANCAGAGAGTTCCCAGGACAGCTGGACTACAGGGAGACCCTGTCATCAAAGGCCAAACAAAAACCACAAAAAGGATCTTACATTGTACCCTCAACTGGTTATGCTCTTTCAACATTTAAAACAGAGATGCAACCAGGTTTTAATTTTATTAAAGTGTTAATAATTTTTGGGTCTTGGGAATAAAAAAATATAAAAAATATAAACATTTTACAAAAATTTAGAAAATAAAAAATTGTGAATTCCCATAACATCACTTTGGGATTCCCGCATGGCCGCCATTTCTTCTATTGCACCCGCCATCTACAGGCTTACAGACCAAGCCCGCGCGCTGCGATTCTCATTCAGTGCACTGCCAAGGTGGTAGCTGGTCATTTAGTTCAGATGCCTGCATTGTATTTCATTTGGGTGGCCAGTTGGTTTGGAAAAAGGTTCCCTTTGCAGAACACCAACCTGGGAAGCTGGCAAATCGCGAATTACGTCGCTGGCTTGGGTCATTCGGTGGAAAAGTCGACCCAGGCAAGAGTGGGACAACGCTGTCTCGTCTGTCCCACGGCTAAGACCCGAGTTAGGAAGAACCTCTCTGGTCCGGGTGTACATTAGGTAACCAAACTGACCTTTATGCAATGAGGCCAGTTCCCACAATGTCCACAAAGTGGGCAGTGTCCCTCTCCCCTTAGCAGGAATCGCGCCTGCACCTGATCGACAAAGGAAGCTTCCTAGAGCTCCCACAAAAAAACAAACAAAAAAACTAAAAAAAGAAAAAAAAAACAAAAAATAATAAAATCGAGTGGCAATGATGGTCTAGCAACTTTCTCATGGGGCATATCTAGTCAGTCTTTAATTAACTGGTGTGCATAAGAACTGTAAAAGATCCAGGCCCAGCTGGAGGTACAGGAGACCCTGTCTCGAAAGACAAAAAAAAAAAAAAAAAAAAAAAAACAAAAACTGTAAAAAAAAATCTTTAGAAGACCTAGACTATGGAAAATCGTTTAAAGCGGGTTTTCATGCCAGGCCTGAAAAGGGCCAAGAGCTTGGATTAAGATAGTTATTAAAATCTATTTTGTAAGGTTTGCAGTTTAAAAATGGTATACTTAAACAAACATATATTATATAGAAAGGTATTTCAATAGAGATTTATGCAGATACAAACGATTAAACCTATAAGTTAATAGACTGATTTCTTTGAAGTCATAGTTTAGTCATATAGTTTTAAACAACAAAGTGTATATGGGTAAAATTTATTTGGCCGTACTCAACTCTGCCAAGCTTGCCACAATATAATAAATATTTTCAAAACTTAGTAAAAATGTTTAGACTAGATAAATTTGGTTGAAGGTTTTGATAGAAATGGTAATACATTTAAACTATTTGCGGAATATAAAATGCTTAATTGTTTTTTTAAATCTGTACTTAATTTCCAACAATAACTTTAGCCGTTAAGGTCAACAAGATGGTCTCGATATGTTGTTACAGTATCACCTTGTAACACTTTTTCTTTCTTACTTGTAGGATAATTTAAAGAGAAATTAAGTTAATTTACTTCCCAAATGTAAAATAGCTATACAATCCACCATGAATATTAAACCCAGTTGGGTTGAATGGATTGAAAACTTATGCCTGCCTAGGTTCCTGTTCCTATCTAGATGTGTAAACGAACTTTAGCATCTTACTAGGTCAAAATATAAATGTTTAAAAAATGAGGGCTGGGCTATAGTATCCTTTCTGGGGATACAAATGGAAAACTCTGTATTCCAAACCTTTTGATAAATTTTAAATTTTAAAAAGGGGGGATACAGTTTTATATTAAACCATTTTGTCAAGATTTGTATGTTCCCACACGTAAAAACACCAACATAAATGCTTTGAAAACATACAACTTTTGCTATGCAGGATGGACTGGGAATAGCCAGAGAGGAGGCTGACCCATCTGAACATTAAAGAAAGAAGAACATCAGACTGCCTGAGACACAGACACTGAGCATCTCTCTGAATTCTGTTTGGGGTAACTGTTTATAATGGGCCCTAGTGGAGCTGGGCATGGTGCGGCATGCCTTTTTAATCCTAGCTTGGGGAGGCAAGGCAGGCAGATTCTTATTGAGTCTCAAGGCCCACTGGTACTACAGGCTAGTGAGTTTCCAGGTCAGCCGCTGGGCTACAGGGAGACCCTGTCTCGAGCCAAAAAGACCAAAAAAAAAAAAAAAAAAAAAAGCTCTGAAACCTTCCCTACCTCTCCCCTTCTATTAGGAAAAAAGAAAAACTATTGATGTAAATCTGAAGTCATTCCCTGACTGTAAACTAGAGCAACTGTTATAGTAGTAATTTTTTATAAAACAGGTATAACATAACTACCCTTCTTTAATTGACTGATTAGACATAGGAACTGTGAACGGATAATTCTCTATTTAGAGCCAAATACAATAAGATTAAAGTCTATAAGTTGTGTAATTTAAGCAAAATATATTATACAGAAGAGCTCTGATATCAGGCAGGAGGCAGATTATTCTGCTAAGGTGTGGTGGTTTGAATGAAGTGTGTCCCCCCATAGGCTTTAAGTATTCAGGACTTTTTGTTTCAGTTGATGCCACTGTTTCTTGGATGTCTTCTAGAAGCCTTGTGGCCCTGTGAGAAGTACGTAAACAGAAAACGATACATTGAGATCCACCGCGGGCTGACCGCGGCGCGCCCGCCTTTGCTGGACAGGAGGAGAGGGAAGTACGTTATTGGGGCCAGGCTCTTGTGACAGTTTAACAAGCCTTGCAGTCCTCCAGCCTTGTCTCTCTCTTCTGCTATCCTGTGCTCATTGCGAGGATGTGACCCTGTGCTATGGCTGCTCCAGCCCTGACGCCGACGCCTGTGCTCTAGCCCCGGCCACCACGCTCCCACCACAATGGACTTGATTCCCTGGAACTGTCAAATTGTTAAGCTCACATTAAACTTTCCTTTTATAAGTTCCTTGGTCACTGCGTGGCTTATCACAGCAACAGAAACAAGACTAGAACAATACACAAGAGAAGAGAGTGGTAGCGGTGATTAAGCCCCCAAATAACAGGCCTTTGCCGTATAAAAAAAAACTACTGGCAAGGAGGAAGGCAGTAAGTCTCTGTTGTGGAAGACCTGGTGTAAGCATGAAAAAGTTTTGAGACGTCACTTGCTAATGTGCAGTTTTCCTCTGAAATGCCAGAGAGTTACCAAAGGCCACTAAAGCACTAAAGCAAAATATTGGTCTCCTTGAATCAAGTAAGACTCCTCTTTCAGTATCAGCTACACCTCTTTCAACTGCCTGGAGATACTATGTGCCAAAGATTTGTCAGCACTGTGTCTATATAATCCAAATCTAATTGGCTATCATCTCTCTTGAGACTACTCACAGCTGGTGCCACAAGCTTATGTCCTCTCGTGGTTAGGAGATGTTAATAGAGCCACATAAGAACTTATCACCCTTTAATAGAGAAACCACAGTTTGCGGAATAGCATACCAGTCCAAGCAATGGACTGTCTATGCTCACAGCTTAGCTTGATTAGTAATAATTATACTGTCTAATGCCTGTTAATTAATATGTTTTGTGCTTTGTTAGTTAGGATTAAAAGGTATCCCTAGATAAGCTGTCAACCCTACGAGGGGAAACAACCTGAACAGTACGAGAGTCAAAATGACAATCTCCACGAGAAAAATGACTGTTTTGTTCTCCACCCACTTGACGCCCTTTTTCCAAGCCTAGGGAACAACTTGCAGGAAGGAGGCGATCCGTAGATGAATGTGGCGCGGAGAGATTGGGGTAAATCATGAGATCACAGCAATATAGACTGGGAACTTATTTGATCAACATGACTATACATACAAGCTCTCCAGTTTGGGAATGGGAACCTTTTGTTGTTCAAAATTTGGACAATGATACTTGCTAATTGGTTTTAAATGAATGTTACTCACATTCACTGCTTATACTTGACAACTGATCTCTCACTTTATGGATTTAGGTTTTTTCTTTTTGGATTATTATCTTGCTATTAGGGTGAAAATAAATTTCAGTCTGACCCTGCCCACCACTAGCCTTAGCACTCAAAACAGGAAGTCAGGTTCCTTTGTGTTGTTAGCATCGCCCATGCGCTCCCCTGCCTCTCAGAAAAATTAAATAAACAATAATAAAATTAAAGCGTTCTTGAGATGTGGGAAATTTAGTTAAGACGGGTAGCATTCCTAAACCAATAGTACCTCCTTGGCCACAACCATGGGGTAGCGTGTAGTGATGAAAAGATTTAGGACTTGGCCCTGAGGAGTTTGAGATCATGCATCGCTATATAGACCAGACCGATAATTACATACAATCTCTCTCATGCCATTTGAACTCAACATGCGAACCACGTGTGTGCTTTCCTCACATGTTTCCCACATGGATCATTCTGAGATTAGATGGGCCCCATAGATCTCCAGCTGGAATCCCCACCCCGGCCTGACCTCCTTCCAGCCCACCTACGCCACAGTGCTGTTGGGTACTGCTTTAAGCTCTGGGGGCTCTGAACTCCAATGATGCCTTTGTGCTGAAAACCCCCTTCAGCTGCGTACAGGCACCAGTGAAGCAGAGAAGACTGGGGTCCTGGAACTGCTAAGGGTGCTTCCGGTCCAGCCTGCTCAAGTGGCAGAAGGCAGTGAGCCTGGTGGCTTCTGGAGGCCCTGGGTGGGAAGGCCACATACCCCACATCTTCAAGGCTGAAGGATGAAAGATGGACCAGATTCTTCACCTCTTTCTCTGTTCCAACAGAATCAGATACTTTGTGATGGAAGCTTATGCAGGAAGACCTGGATACTGATGATGTCATGCTTCTGGAAACCTAGGACCAGGTCTTTTGTATGGGTTGGAAAGAATTCTCATGCCCAGAGTCTTGACCTCTGCTAAGTGGTACATTGAGACAGGCCTAGCTAATCCAGTGGCCTAGTCTCATGAAAAAAAAATAAAAGCTAAAATAAAAATTTATGGGGCTATAGAGATGGCTGAGCAATTAAGAACACTGGCTGCTCTTGCAGAGGACTCAGGTTTGGTTCCCAACACCCATATGGTGGCAACAACCATCTGTAACTCCAGTTCCAGAAGAGACTCCCCCCAATTCTTCTGTCTTCCATGGGCATTGCATGCATGTGCAGCACCTACGTACATGCAGGCAAAACACTCACACACATTAAATAAATAAATAAAATTAATAATCTTGAAAAAAATTTTAATTATAGTTGTGGAAGTTAGGACTCTTGTACAATAATTAATAATGACACAAATAAGTCATGTAATTTCATGATTTTCTTTTAATCATGGAAACAATATAATAAATTATTCTGATATACTGAACAGAGTGTGGTGGCACACACCTTTAATCCCAGCACTCAGGAAGCAAAAGCACTCTATGTGGTCTACATAACAAGTTCCAGGCCAGCTGGGGCTACAGGAAAACCCTGTCTGAAAATCACCACATACACAAAAAAGATAAGACTAAAAGCTCTGTGTTTGTAAAGACATATTTGTCTTGCTGATTCTGCTATCTCTGAGCTTCTCTGTCTCTCTGATTGAACCCAGTGCCTCAAGCATGCTGAACTTGTGCTCTTGTGCTTTACCACTGAGCTACAACCCCACCAAATGAGGCAGAGTAGAATTTTGTTAACTGAGTAAATGAATGTATACATTTTAGATTCTACACAAGCCTCTACTTTCATCCCTTCAAGCAGAAATTAGGCTGTGTTCTAGCTCTGAGCCTGTGTTCTCTCCACCCACCACCTCTGCTCAGGCTTTCGGCACTTCTCTGGCACTTTTGTCCCAACTGGGCCTCTGGCCTCCCTACACCCAGAATGATCTGCTTTCCCTTGTCTTCCTGGAAGATCTAACCATCTACAATTGTTCTCTGCCAGACTGCCACAAACTTGACTCCCTCCTGTCTATCAGATCTCAACTTAAAAGGAACTACCTCTGACAGAACCCTTTAGGCTCTTTGAATCTTCCTTTATAGAAAGGGCCCCATCCATGTCACCTTGCTCTATGACTAAAGGTGTTCCTCAGCAGATCATTAGCCATGCTCAGTCATTCTTGTTGCTCATTTCCCAGTTGTTAATGTATTTATTGTCTTCTTTCCCACACTACATCCAGCAGACCAGGAACTAACCTGTCATGTTTACTTCTCCTCAGTTTCTTTTTTTTTGAGACAGGGTCTCCCTATAGCCCCAGCTGGCCTGGAGCTCACTCTGTAGATCAGGCTGGCCTTGAACTCACAAAGATCCACCTGCTTCTGCCTCCCTAGAATTAATAGGATTCAAGGCGTGCACTACCATGTCTGGCTTAAAGCCAGTTCTTAGCTGCCATGTGGGTGCTGGGGATCAAACCTGGGTCTCTGCAAGAGCAGTCGGTGCTCTTAACCACTGAGCCATCTCTCCAGCCCAAGAAGAAGTTTAATCTTATAACATTTAATTATTTTAAAACTTTTATTTTTTAATTTTTCATGTACATAAGCTTGTGCTATGTTTGCACATGGGTTTTTGGTTTCTTTTTTTAATTTTATTTTATTTTTGTAGGTGTATGAATGTACTGTCTGCATGTAGGTTTGTGCACCCGTGTCATGCAATGCTTTGGAGGTCAGAAGAGGGTCTCAATTCCCCTGGAACTGGAGTTCTGGAATTGGAGTTACAGACAGTTCTTAGCCGCCATGTGGTTGCTGGGGATCGAACCCGGGTCCTCTGCAAGAGCAGTCGGTGCTCTTAACTGCTAGGCTATCTCTCCAGCCCCGGGTTTTTGGTTTCTTGTTTGTTTGTTTTGTCTTTTTGAGACAGGGTCCCCCTGTAGCCCCAGCTGTCCTGGAACTCACTCTATAGACCAGGCTGGCCTTGAACTCACAGAGATCCGCCTGCCTCTGCCTCTGGAATGCTAGGATTAAAGGCGTGCACCACCATGCCCAGGCTTAAAGGCAGTTCTTAGCTGCCATGTGGGTGCTAGGAACTGAACCTGGGTCCCCTGCAAGAGCAGTGGGCGCTCTTAACAGCTGAGCCATCTCTCCAGCCCCATAACTTTAAATTTTAAGATAGGAGTGAAACTTACTTTATAGTTCTGGGTTTATCCTGACTGCCTCTTTTCTCTTCCATGTTATTAAAAAGTCTTTCCAGGGCTGGAGAGATGGCCTAGCGGTTAAGAGCACCGACTGCTCTTGTAGAGGACCCGGGTTCGATCCCCAGCACCCACATGGAGGCTAAGAACCGTCTGTAACTCCAATTCCAGGAGAACTCCAGTTCCAAGGGAATACGACACCCTCTTCTGACCTCCGCGGCATTGCACAACACGGGTGCACAAACCTACATGCAGACAGTACATTCATACACATACAAAAATAAATAAAATTAAAAAATAAAAAATAAAAAGTCTTTCCACTTTCCAACTTACAATACAAAATTTGATGAGGAATAAGGAAGACTCTTAAAAACTAAGGGAATGCTGGGCGTGGTGGCGCACGCCTTTAATCCTAGCACTTGGGAGGCAGAGGCAGGCGGATCTTTGTGAGTTCAAGGCCAGCCTGGTCTACAGAGTGAGTTCCAGGACAGCTGGGGCTATAGGGAGACCCTGTCTCGAAAAGACAAAAAATAAAAAAAACTAAGGGAATAATTTTTTAAGATTTATTTTTATTATTTTTAATAATATGTATGCATGTCTGTCTGTGTCAGGCTATGTACATGTGAATACTGCTGCTCTGTGGGGGAACATGCATCTGAGTACAGCTGCCCACAGAAATAGGAGGTGATGGGTCTCCCTGGAGCTGGAGCTACAGGCATCTGTGAGCTACCTGATGTGGATGCTGGGAATTGAACTCAGGTCCTTGGGTCCTCTGCAAGAGTAGTACATGCTAAGCCATTTCTACAGCCCCTAAGGGTATAATTTCTAATAATATGCTCATTAAACAAAAAGATCCTACTCTAACACAAATAACTAACTGACCCAGTTGGTTACATGGAATTTGACTTGAACTTAATGTCACTTGTTTATGTTGGACCCTTAGCTATATAATTCAACACACCAACACGACACTCAGGATGAGCCAGAAGCCACCCCAATCAAGGAAAACTAAAGCTCTATACTTACTTGCTCCGTTGGGAAGAGGGTATTGATATATTCAACAGCATTGAAATCTGCTTGGTCTAGAGGATCCTGGCTTGGAAATACCTACATAAAAACAGGGAGTTACTGATTAAAACGTCATGTTGGACAGACACCAGAGATATACATCGACTTTTTTTTTTCCCAACTGAAAAGGAAATAGAGCTGGCAAGATGGCTCAGTGAGTAAAGGCACTTCCCGAACAGCCCTGGAACCTGAGTTCAATCCCCAAAATCCACATAAAGGTGGAAAGAGAGAACAGACTCCACAAAGTTGTTCTTTTACCTCCACACACATGCCATGACATACCCACATATACACATCATACACACACACACACACACACCACACACACGCACTACTAAAATAAAAAAATAAAATTATAAAAATAGGGGATTCAAAATTCTGTTTTTGTGGGGCTGGAGAGATGGCTCAGCGGTTAAGAGCACCAACTAGTCTTGCAGAAGACCCAGGTTCGATTCTCAGCACCCACATGCTGGCTAAGAATCGTCTTTAAGCCAAGCGTGGTGGCACATGCCTTTAATCCCAGCACTCAGGAGGCAGAAGCAGGCAGATCTCTGTGTGTTCAAGGCCAGCCTGGTCTACAGAGTTCCAGGCCAGCAGGGGCTATAGGGAGACCCGGTCTCAATAAATAAATAAATAAATAAATAAATAAATAAATAAATAAATAGCAAAGCAAAATTCTGTCTTTATGCCCTGTTCTATGCATTCTTTCTTTTCACCCTATTAGATGGTAAGTTACCTGAAAACAAAAAAGAAAAAAAAAAACATTTTTTTCACTTTACGTTTTACGAAGAATGGATACTCAATAAAATAAACAGATGTTGGGACACAGGAACCAGAGACAAAGAGAGGAAAGCCATGAGAAGAGATAGAATTTGAGTGATGGCATCTTCAACCCAAGGAACACCAAGAGGTGCCAGCTATCATCAAAGGTGAGAAAAAGCCAAAGACTCTTAAGAGTCTGGGAGAAGTACAGGCCTGCTGACACTGCTTTTGTTGGTGGTGGTGGTTGTGGTTGGTTGGTTGGTTGGCTGGTTTTCACTTTCTGAGATATGGTCTCACTATGTAGCTAATCTGCAGCTCATTACAGAGCCCAGGCTGGTTCAAACACAGTCCTCCTGCCTCAGCCTCCCAAGCACTTGGATTACAGAGGTGTCCTCAAATGCCTGGCCCCCACTATCATTTTGATTCAAGATTTCAGATTTCTAGATTACACAACTGTGACAGAACTCATTTCTCTGGTTTTATGTCAAAAGAAATAAATTTGCAAGTGGGAGGGCTCAATAAAATGCCAAAGTAATTTTCAATACTTCTAGTTTTAATGTATTAGCAATCATGAGTTATCAGTGAGTTCCAAAGATCAAGGAAGTCAGTAGGTGCTGTGTACTAGTAGACTAACCCATGATGTGTATGAATCTTTTGCCTACACGTATTTAAGTGCATCCAGGTATGCAATGCCCATGGAGGTCAGAAGAAGGTATCAGATCCCCTGCAACTAGAGTTATGAACTGTTGTTATCTGCCATGTGGGTGCTAGGAACCAAACCCAGGTCCCTGCAGAACAGCCAGTACTCTTAACTATTGAGGCATCTCTCCAGTCCCAATAAAGTGATTTTTTTTTTTTTTGGTCTTTTTTGAGACAGGGTCTCCCTTTAGTCCCAACTGGCCTTGGAGCTCACTATGTAGACCAGGCTGGCCTAGAACTCACAGAGATCCGCCTGCCTCTGCCTCCCCCAGGTGCTAGGACTAAAGGCGTGCGCCACCACGCCCGGCCTTTTTTTTTTTTTGTCTTTTTGAGACAGGGTCTCCCTGTAGCTGGCTGTCCTGGAACTGACTATATAGACCAGGTTGGTTTTGAACTCACAAAGATCTACCTGCCTCTGCCTCCCAAGTGCATTTTTGGTCTTTTAATAAAGTGATTTTTTTTTAAGAATGGATATATTTTATTTTATTTACTTATTTATTTTTTGATATGTATTAGTGTACTGTCTGCATGTAGGCTGGTGCACTCGTGACATACAATGACACAGAGATCAGAAGAGGGTGTCGGATTCCCCTGGAACTGGAGTTAAAGACAGTTCTCAGCCACCATGTAGGTGCTGGGGATCGAACCTGGGTCCTCTGCAAGAGCAGTTGGCGCTCTTAACCACTAGGCCATCTCACCAGCCCAATAAAGTGATTCTTAAGGAAAACTTGATGATGTGTCTCTGCGCTGCCTCAAAAGCAGAATTCACTATGCATAGAAGCTATTATTTATGTATTTATTTATTTGCTTGTAGTCAGGTGTGATGTTACAAAGCCTGTAAGCCTAGCACTTAGAAGGTAGAGGCAAGAGGATCAGGAGTTCAAGGGTTTCATCATCAGCTACTCAGAGGCTAGCCTGGGCCACCTGAGACCCTGTCTCAAGAAACAAAAAAAAAAAGGAAAAAGGAAAGAAAAGACTTCTTTGAGCTGAGGATATAATTCAGTGGTGGCGTACCTTGCCAACATTCATGAGGTCTTAGGCTCAATCCCTAGTACTGCAGTCCCTCCAATAAAAAAATTAAAAAATCTATGGTGGCACCAGCCTTCAATCCCAGCCTCAGGAGGCAGAGGCAGATGATCTCTGTGAGTTCTCAGCCAACCAGGTCTACATAGTGAGATCCAGGCTAGCTACTACAATAGTATGACCCTGTCACAAAACAAAACAACAGAAAACAAAACAAAACAAAAAAGTCTGGTTACCCCTGCATACAAAAGCAATAGATATTTACTTATGTATTTATTTACTGTGGTGTTGGGGCTTAAACCCAGGGCCTCATCTATGCTAGGCAATCCTCTACCACGAAGCTATAGCTTCAGCTTGTGTTGAGTTCTGTGCTTCGGATTATATCAAAATGGAGAGAACAGGCACTCAAGTTAACAGAAAAGAAGCCATCTTCTAACAAATAAAACTAACTCCCTCAAAAGTCATGACCCAAAGAATAACAGGGTGGGTTATAAAAGCAACCAAGCTGGGTGTGGTAGCGCGCGCCTTTAATCCCAGCACTCTGGAAGTAGAGGCATCTATGAGTTCAAGGCCAGCCTGGTCTACTGGGACTAAAGGGAGACCCTGACAAAAAAAAAAAAAAAAAAAACACCAAAAGGGTAGGCATGGAGATGCAGGTTTTAGAATCCCAGCACTTGGGAGGTAGAGGCAGAAGGATCAAGAATTCAGGATCAGTCTTAGCTACATAGTGAGTTCAATGCCAGTGTATGCTATGCAAGACCCTGTCTCAAAAAGAAAAAGACTAGCAAGATGGCTCAGCAGGTAAAGGCACTTGCCCTCAAGCCTGACAACCTGAGTTCAATCCCCCAGTCCCACACGTTGGAGGAAAGAACCAACTCCTAGAAGTTGCCCTCTGACTTCCAGAAGTACACTGTGGCACATGGGTATAAATTTTTCTCGAAAAAGCAGAAAAGCCCTCAATGATCCCTGGGGTACTGAATCCAGCTCATAATTCTGCGAAGTGAAATCTTCAGAGAAGCAGCCTTCCTATGAATTACAGTGTTAGGAATGGAAAGTGTCCTAAGAGAAGCGTTGTTAGAAGAGCTCAGGGCTTCCATGATGTCACAGACAGATGGAGGTGAGGTCAGTGAAAGGTCAAAGTGTTGTCTTTTTTTAAAAGCTTTGTATTTTCTGTAATGTACACTTATGGCTTGTATTCATCATACATATACGTGATTTACACACCTTAATTAAATGCCCTCAGCAGAGGAAGTAAATGCTGGGACCTGGACCTGCCATTGTGAGCCATGTCACAAAGGAAGTGAATTACCCACTTCCTCAAGCTGCTCTCAGTTTCTTCACTCCTCTCCCTGTTCCTATTATCCCAGGTTTTAATAGGTTTTCATACAACACACCCCTGAATCTAAGCCAAATGCTTCATCGAGTAACGCCTGCTTAAAAGAATGACTGGCTCCATTGTTGGAAGAGAAAACACAACACTAGACTTATCTGTACTTCATGGGCAATTTAAGGGGCTTCAGGGAAAACATGACTATAGTGATACTCACTTTATGCAATGCCTCTGGAACTTATCTCCCAGTAAAATGTGATTCTATTAAGTCAACCCTTAACTTAAAACTCTTTTTTCTTATTTTAATTTTATTTATTTATGTATGTGTATGAATGTACTGTCTGCATGTAGGTCTGTGCATCCATGTCGTGCAATGCCACGGAGGTCAGAAGAGGGTGTCGGATTCCCCTGGAACTGGAGTTCTCCTGGAATTGGAGTTACAGATGGTTCTCAGCCACCATGTGGGTGCTGGGGATCGAACCCAGGTCCTCTGCAAGAGCAGTCGGTGCTCTTAACTGCTAGGCCATCTCTCCAGCCCCAACTTAAAACTCTTTACAAGTAAGTTACTGCATAACTGTTTGCCAGATTTTACTGGATCTTAGACTACTAAAGAAAGAAAGAAATTTGTCTTGAAGTCAAGATGGCTGTACTGTTTCTTCCCACTATGTCTGAGGAGTGAGGTCTTTTTCTCAATAAAGGAAGTAGATAAAGTGGGTGCTAGAGCAGCATGGCGCAAATACTTCAAGTTTTGTCCATAGTCTGACAGCATCAAGATGTACCAAATGTGGTTTATAAGGAGGCTAGCATGCCCCTAAAAACACACATCCAGGGCTGGAGAGATGGCCTAGCAGTTAAAGAACCCAGGTTCGATCCCCAACACCCACATGGTGGCTAAGAACCGTCTGTAACTCCAATTTCAGGAGAACTCCAGTCCCAGGGGAATCCGAGACCCTCTTCTGACCTCTGCGGCATTGCATGACACGGGTGCACAAACCTACATGCAGACAGTACACTCATACACATACAAAAATAAATAAAATTAAAAAAAAACACACATCCAAAAGTCTATACATGGGGCAATACAAATAACATTAGTACAGTGGTAGACCCAAGTTGAGTACTAATCAATATATGCTGATTTTTCCTAGAAGTATGTTTTAATCAGAAATACTTCCCAGTAGTCATTAGGTGAAGCATAATCCTTCTTTTCCACTGGTATGGGGACTGAGCCTCTTTACTTATAAAGAATTTTAAGTTAATGGTTGATTTAATAGAATCACATTTTACTGGGAGATAAGTTCCAGAGGCATTGCATAAAGTGAGAATCACTATAGTCATGTTATCCCTGAAGCCCTTTAAATTGCCCATGAACTACAGATAAGTCTAGTGTTGTTGTTTTCTCTTCCAACAATGGAACCAGTCATTGGTCAGGCATAGACAAATGCTCTAGCTCTGAGCTGCATTTCCAACAAATAATGTTCCTTTACTTAAATCATACCTCATGTGAATTCCTGAAAGGGATATTTTCCTCCCTTTATTAAGAAAAAAACAGGGGGCTGGAGAGATGGCCTAGGGGTTAAGAGCACCGACTGCTCTTGCAGAGGACCTGGGTTTGATCCCAAGCACCCACATGGCGGCTGAGAACCATCTTTAACTCCAGTTCCAGGGGAATCCGACACCCTCTTCTGACCTCTGCAGCATTGCACAACACGGATGCACAAACCTACATGCAGACAGTACATTCGTACACATAAATAAATAAATTTTAAAATTTTTAAAAAAAGAAAAAATAACAGCCCTGCACAAGGGTCTAAAACACTACTTCTAATATCATTACCCTTAAATTTTTTAATAAACTTGAAAAGAGAATTTACTAAACTAAAGATTTCCTGCAGGGAAGAGAGGACTCCTAGAATATTCTCCAACATAACTCAATTCTCAACCTTTAAAACATGTTTTCAATTACATTTGGGGGGGGTGCCTGTGCTTGCTATGATGCTTGGGTGGAAATCAGAAAACAACATGAAGGAATTGGTTCTCACCTTCCACCACGTGGGTTCCCAAGATCGAACTCGGGTGGTAAGGCTAGGAGGCCAAGTACTTTTACCCACTGACCAATCTCATCAGTCCTGAACCTTTTAATTATGGTAAAGGGTCACTTGTCAGCATGTCCTGCCATTCGCTTTGGGAATTAAAGACTCCCCCTGTCAATTCCAAGCCACTCACAACAGGCTAGCTTAAGAAACGGGAGCAGGGGCTGGAGAGATGGCTCAGAGGTTAAGAGCACTGGCTGCTCTTGAAGAACCCAGGTTCAATTCCCAGCACCCACATGGCAGCTAACAACCGTCGGTTAACTCCACTTTCAGGGGATTCAATGCCTTCTTCTGGCCTCCACTGGCATTGCACGGGTACATTTACATGCAGGCGAAACACTTATACACATAAAATAAGCAATGAATAAATAAATAATAAACAGAAACGGGCGCAGCTGCACTAGACTGGTAAATGAATGAAGCCCCTACAATCTTCCAGAATCTGAATTTGCCAGTCACAGGGTTCCCTTCTAAGTTCACCCTTCCAAAGACTACAGCATCTTTGCTCAGACCCACCAGGGCGCGCCAGCTTTCAAAGACTTAGCGAAGGCCAAGAAAGGATGCTTCCTGTCCCCTGGCTGAGAAACCCATTCCCACTCCCACCTCCATTCACTTGTTTCCCCGCCTAGCCGTCACCTTTCCACCCAAAGGCGGCTCCGCCAGGCCCCAGCCTGCAGCAGCCTCATCCTCCGCACCCACCTCCCGAGGGGCGGAGCGCTCACCTGCTCGATGGCTAGCTGCACCTCGGGCGTCAGCTGCAGCACGGCCTCCAGCTCCTCCACGAACTCTAGTTCCTCCTCCTCCATCATCCCGCTGCTCAGTCCCTGGCGCCCGGCTCCAACCCCGCCCCGGCTCGGTCACCAGGACCCCAGAATAGCAATCCTTGGCTGCAGCGATCTAGCCAACCCCAGCTCTGTCAACCAGCCCGGCACTTCCGGGAAGCCGGGCGCTTCCGGAAACCGAAGCACTCTGGGACAGCGGAAGGGCTTTCTCGTCAGGTCCCGGGAGTCTCCAGACAAAGCCCACAGCTGGGGCTTTCTCCGCCTTCCCAGGGTGCGTGCCAGGTTGTCGCCGGAGAGCCGGAGGTTGGGGGAGGGCGGTGAATGGCTGCCCCGCAGCGTCACGACCCACGGCCCGCAAGCCCCGAGGGCCACCCAACCGCCGAGCCTCCGGCTCTCTGGGCCCCCTTGGTCAGGGGCAGTAAGTGTGCCCCTGCCATTGGGAGTGAAATGACCGCAGCTGGTAAATAGCGATGTTACCAAGGACATCGGAAGGTTGGGAGAGCATCCACCCGCTGGACAAGTGTGGATCCGATAGGCATTTTCTGGAGTGCCTGGGGCTCCCTTGCTACGGTAGGGGAAAACGAAAGGCAGGGAAGTGTTTATTTTCTGAGACTGAATAATATCGGGGCTCTGGGTCCTTGTTTTACACCAATAATAATCGTATGATCGTGAACAAAGTACTTCATCCGCCCTGCTCACCCTACACTGAATGGAGTATTAAATATTTAAGTACTGGGCTGGAGAGATAGCCTAACGGTTAAGAGCGCCGACCGCTCTTACAGAGGACCCGGGTTCGATCCCCAACACCCACATGGCGGCCGAGAACCGTCTGAAACTCCAATTCCAGGAGAACTCCAGTTCCAGGGGAATCCAAGACCCTCTTCTGACCTCCGCGGCATTGCACAGGTGCACAAACTTGCATGCAGACAGTACATTCATACGCATACAGAAATAAATAAATAAATAGATATTAAAGTACTGTGCAAATTTAATCTGGTAGTACAGGAACTGTTAGGGTGTCTATCCCTATACAAACAAAGAGAAAAGGAGCCAGATCACCCTGTGGAACCACTTTTCCAGCAGACACTTAAAACAATGAGAGTTGCGGCCAAAGGAAGGGTTGGTTGCCTTGCCAGTTCAGCATTGGGTTGGTTGCCTTGCCAGTTCAGCATTGGGTTGGTTGCCTTACCAGTTCAGCATTGGGTTGGTTGCCTTACCAGTTCAGCATTGTGAAACCCTGGCGGAGGAGTCTCAGGCCCTGCTCAACTTTTTTTTTTTTTTCCTTTTACAATTTTGCAGCTTTGGAAATGGAACTTTATTGTAATACTAGTTAGCCAAACAATAATTTTGTAAGCAATATAATTTCTAACAACAAAGGGATGCTTGAAAATGTAAATTGGAGGGTTGCGCAATAAAACACTTGCTGCCAAAACTGATTCCTGGGTTTGATCCCTTGAACCAAGGTGATGGAGGAAGAGAACTGACTCCCACAAGTTGTCATATGATCCCCACATGTTCATCACACAAACATTATTATTGACTCATAAAATTATGGTATAGAAAATTATTTAAAGATTATTTAATGACATGAAAATGTACAGTGTATTCAGAATGTATATTTCTGAAGGCAAAATTGGCCAGGAGTGATGGCACAAGCCTATAATCCCAGCACTTGGGAGATGGAGGCAGTGGGATCAAGAGTTTAAGGCCAGCTTTAGCCATATGGTGAGTTCCAGGCCACACAAGATTACATGAGACCCTGTCTCAATCACAAGAACAAAAATGGCAAGGAAATATTATTTTACTGCACTTTCCCACATGTCTATAGTGAATGTATAGTACTTTTATTATCAGAAAATATAGGTGCCAACTGGGTGTGATAGTAAATGCCTATAGATACCAGTACTCAGGAGGCCAAGGCAGGAAGATTGAGAGTTTGAGGTCAGCTGGACTATACAGTGGAACTCAGAAAACAAAGGTAAAGGCTGGAAAGATGGCTCAGTCATTAAGAATGTGTGTTGCTCTTCCAAGGAGTCGTTTCACAACCAACCGTAACTCCAGCTCCAGGGCATCTGAAGTCTTCTTCTGGGCTCCATGGGCACCTGCTCTTGTACACACACGCACACACAATTTTTAAAAATAAAAACAAAGATGGAAGGGGTGTAAGGAAAGAAAGAGGAAAATAATGTCATTCTTTTTTTTTTTGGTATTTTTGAGACAAGTTCTCCCTTTTAGTCCCAGCTGGCCTGGAGCTCGCTCTGTAGACCAGGCTGGCCTTGAACTCACAGAGATCTGCCTGCCTCTGCCTCCTGAGTGCTGGGATTAAAGGCTTGCACCACCACACCCGACTATAAATGTCATTCTTAAAGGAAAACGCAATTTTATTTACTGTCTGAATTTTTCAATTTTAATCTAAGATATGGTTTACATAAAAATAAAATTAACACTTTTCAGTTTATAATCCCATTAACTTCGATAGATGCATATAGTCATGTGAGCATAGTCCTAAGAAATTTCCATCACCCTCTATTTTTCCTCATAACCCATTCCATTTTCTGACAACCACTCACCTGATTTTTATCCTTAGAGTTTGGACTTTTCCAGAGTGTCATATAAATTCCATATAAAAGAACTTATACACTATATCACCTTCAGAATCTGTCTTCTCTTACTTCATTCACATAATGCATTTGTGATTCATCCATGTCATTTCCTGTGTCAGCAGTTTGCTCCTTCTTAGTATGTGGTAGTCTACTGATTTATCTACTTGCTTGTTTAAAAAACATTTGGGTGGGGCTGGAGAGATGGCCTAGCGGTTAAGAGCGCCGACTGCTCTTACAGAGGACCCAGGTTCGATCCCCAGCACCCACATGGTGGCTGAGAACCGTCTGTAACTCCAGTTCCAGGGGAATCCGACGCCCTCTTCTGACCTCCGCGGCATTGCACGCCACGGGAGCACAAACCTACATGCAGACAGTACATTCATACACATAAATGAATAAATAAAAAATTAAAAATTAAAAAAAAAATAATAAAAATAAAAAATAAAAAACATTTGGGTTATGTGCTCGCTTCGGCAGCACATATACTAAAAAATTAGAATGACACAGATAAGATTAGCATGGCCCCTGCGCAAGGATGACACAAAAATTCGAGAAGCGTTCCATATTTAAAAGAAAAAAATTGGGGGGGTATTTTCAATTCTGGGAAGTTATGAATAAAGCTGTGATAAACATTCTTGTATAAATTTTTGTGTAAGTTTTCCTTTCACTTAGGCATGTAACTACGAAGTAAGACTGCTGGATTGTATGGTGTTTCTGTGTTAACTTCATAAAAAAGCATATTATATACACATCTCTACCAGCAATCTGTAGGAGTTCTGGATGCTCAAAGAGTTCATTTTTAATGATGATAATAGGTAACATTTCATCATGCTTACTATATGCCATGTATACTGTATACATTGACTTAATCCACATAGCAATTCTGAAGTTTGTAATCATCATTATCCCAATTTAACAGATCAGGAAATGGAGATCTAGTTAAAACAAACCAACAGAAACTTGCAGGTCTCATAGCTGTGTGGTTCTGTCACTCATTTACTCATTCAATAAATGTATTAAATACCTGTTCCTGTTGGTGACAGGCACTAGGCTGGGTGCTGAGAATTCAGCAGTGAACCAAATCCATGAAATGTCTGTCTCCACAAAGCTAACTAACATACAAGAAAATAGTATTCATTCAAATAAAGGTGTAATTGTGACAGGTCCAATTCTAGATAAAGGAACCATGAATTGAGAGACTGGAAGTGGTCTTTAAGCTGAAGCAAAGTGGAGGAGAAGGAACGGCAAACCAGAGGAACAGTGTGTGCAAAGCCAGGAAGAGGAAAGAAACGGGCCAGAGCCACGGGGTTTTGAAAGCCAGGGGCACAGTGATTCAAGTGGAGGCCACAGCCAGGCATGGTAGCCCACACCTTTAATCTCAGCACTTAGAAAGCAAAGGCAGGTGGATCTCTCTGAGTTTGAGACCAGCCTGGTCTACATATTTGAGATATTGAGTTCCAGGCCAGCCAGGGCTGCATAGTGAGACCCCGCCTCCCCAAATAATGAGGGGAGCAGAAAATCAGAGAATTAGGTAGAAGCAGATGGTGGTGGAAGGTGGAGTCTTGATGGCTGCATTAGGAAATGGAAAAGCCATTGAAGCACTGTAGGCCCAGGAGTGGTGTCATCAGCACTTGTCCCTGTTTTTCTCTGCTTCTTAGCTGCCTGCATTGTTATAGAAAGCCGGAAACCAGAGTGACCACATGCAGTACAGATTCATACCATCTTGTTACCGACGACTGTCTTTTTAGGCAGCCATTGTCAACTGCCCATTTCAGCCACCACCCGAAACCTGGCTTCCCCTAACGCTCCCAACTCCAGTGTACCTCGCCTCTCTCTTTGTAGGCAAACTAATAATATTAAATGTAAGTTTCAGCTTTGGAAGTTTGCCCAGTACAAACAATGTAGACTGTTTAAAAGAGTACAGGTGAGGGGCTGGAGAGATGGCCTAGTGGCTGAGAGTGCCGACTGCTCTTGCAGAGGACCCGGGTTCGATCCCCAGCACCCACATGGCAGCTGAGAACTGTCTTTAACTCCAGTTCCAGGGGATTCCAACACCCTCTTCTGACCACAGCATTGCAGGACACAGGTGCACAGACATACATGCAGACAGTACATTCATACACATACAAAAATGAATAAAAAAATTTTTTAATTAAAATTTAAAAAAAGAGTACAGGTGAGAACATCAAACACCTGAACTAAGTGAGCTGCTGCCAAGATGAACCCTTATTATTATAACCTGAACAGAGTTCTGGATTGGGAGCAGGAATCCAAACATGAAGAGCATTTCCTGGAGGACTCTTCCCATAGCCAGGAGTTTTAAGCAGGCTGGCTGTAAAACTCAACACGAAAGAGGACCAAGTTAAGTATTGGTTCCTCCTTTGCAAGCACAAAGAGCTTTACTGGAAGACCCACAGGCGTGATGATTCTGATGGGTCCTACTTCAGAGAGCTCAGCCCATCCACCTCCGGCCCATGTCCTGAGCCTCTGTCCTCAAGTGGCACCACCCCAACATCTTGGTACCAAGGTGAAAATGACAAGGCAGACAACCAACCAGTCCCCCAAGGTTTCTGAGTCTGTGGAAAGGTGTCCTAGAAACTCCAGGGCCACACCCAACTCCCCAATCTGTAGGTGGGTGGTTTTTGAGGGGTTTGTTTGCTTGCTTGTTTGTTTTTAAAGGTCTCCTGTAGAGCAGGGTGGCCTTCAACTCAGGGTAGCTGGGGATGACTTGAGCTAATGATGCTTCCACCTCTGGAGTGTGGGGAATTGCAAGGCTGTACCACACACCCATTTGGTTTTGGTATTTGTTTTACTTCGTGCTGTGGGGGTTCTTGTTATTTGGATTTGGAGGTTTCTATTCTCTTTAAAATAGTTTCAGGCTGCCGGGCATAGTGGTGCACGCTTTTAATCCTAGCACTTGGGAGGCAGAGGCAGGCAGATCTTTGTGAATTCAAGGCCAGCCTGGTCAACAGAGTGAGTTCCAGGACAGCTGGGGCTATAGGGAGACTCTGTCTCAAAAACACCAAAAAAAACAACAACAAAAAAAATTGTTTCAGACTGGAGAGATGGCCTAGAGGTTGGGAGCGCCGACTGCTCTTGCAGAGGACCCGGGTGTGATCTCCAGCACCCACATGGCAGCTGAGAACCTTCTTTGACTCCAGTTCCAGGGGATTCCGACACCCTCTTCTGACCACGGAATTGCAGGACACGAGTGCACCAACCTACATGCAGACGGTACATTCAAACACATTAAAAAAAAAAAAGTTTCATCCACCACCAGGCCCTGGAGAGTGGCAGATTGATTGACAATAAAACTCATTCATAGAAACTATTAAAAA